>PVIH01019141.1:0-36293 GCA_004025045.1 Sigmodon hispidus | reverse complement strand
GAAAGGAAAGCCTCCTCCACTAACCTGCCTAGGTTCCTAGTTAGAAAATAACACCCGCCTCCCTGCTCCGCTTTGCTGTGTGCTGTGTGTAACCGGCTACTTCACAGAACCTTGTGCCTTTGAGACTTTGTACATCTAATCACATTTGAGAAGTTTGCTTCTTTTTAATTTTTCTACTTTTCCTACCTTTTTTTTTTTTGAGAGGAAAAAAAACCTGTCTTTTTTTTTTTTTTTTCTTTTGGCATATCTCTTTCTGGGGGTGGGGGTGGGAGCCACAGCAAACTCATTTTTATGCAATCTATTTTTTTTTCTTGGACATTGAGAAAGACATTTGCTGTCCTTCGCCTGCCGTGTTTCGCTACTTTCTGACCAAGCAATTCTAACTTTTGTACAGATCAATTTGATAAAATTAAAAAAAAAAATACTTTTTATCAAAAAAAAAAAAAGAAGGAAACAAGCTTAGAGAGGCAAGTTTCCCAGCTCTTGATGAAGACATGACCAACCACAGTTCATAGGCCTTATGTGGCCAATGATAGCTGGAAACATAATCCAATACAAATTCACAAACTTACTTAAAATGAGATACTTTTGTGATTTTTTTTAAACTTTATTTATTTATTATTTACCTTAGTGTTTGCCTGGAACTGGAACTACAGACAGTTGTTAGCTGCCATGTGAGTGCTGGGAATTGAACCCGGATCCTCTGGAAGAGCAGCCGGTGCTCTTAACCGCTGAGCCATCTCTCCAGCCCCTTGTGATTTTTTTTTAATGTGATTTTTCAGCATGAACTCAGGTGAGATCTTGTGGCAGTGTCAAAAGGCTGGACATGCCTGCAAGACTTCTAAGTGTATCTTAAAGGGAACCTTCTCTCCTGAAGCCACAAACTGAGGCTGCTGAAAGGCAAACAGAATCCCTCATTATGCAACTGGCTGACCTACAAAAGCAAGTTAAGTCTGGCTCAAAGCATTCACATAAAATGAATGTTCTGAAAGACTGGGGTCCTGTAACTGCGGAAAAGCTGAGGCCATTGAACACTCGGTGGTTGATGCGTGTTTTTTTTTACCTGAAGAAGTAATGTCCACCCCACCCTCAGAAGCAGATGCATCTTAGGCCTACTCCTTTCTAGTTCTATTTATTGCAGAATCACCCTCTGCCAGTGCTTGGGGTAATAATACCGCATTATATGCGGCTATAACAATGACCTCCTTGCTCATCTGTCTTTTCCTCTAGATCTATAAGGCTAAATAGGCCCTGTGATGGCTATTCTTGGTTGTCCACTAGACTATATCTAGAATGAATTACAATCCAGAAATGGGAGGCACCTTTGTAATCTGGATATTGAGGCTGGAAGACACAGACTTTTGATCTGGATGTTGAGGTGGGATGACACACAGCCTTTAGTGCAGATCTTGAAGCAGGAAGGCACACCTTTAATTTGGGCCACACCCTCTGCTGGAAGCCTGTAAGTACACAGAGAAGGAAGGGTTTTCACCTGCTTCCCCTTGCTTTTCCAGCACACCCACTCCTTCACTGCAATTTAGAGCCTACTTCTGGATTCCAGAATGTAAGCGGAGGTTTCTGTCCCACTAATGCTCACATTGAACAGAATCTGAATTTAATGTTAAAGTCCCTCAGTTTAAAAAAAGAAAAAAAAAGGTGACTCTGGGTGTGGTGGCACATGCCTTTAGTGCCAGTGCTTGGGAGGCAGAGATGGGCAGATCTCTGTCAGTTCAAGGCCAGTCTGGTCTACATAGTGACTTCCAAAGCAGGCAGGACCACATAGACTCTGCCTCAAAAAACAAAAAACAGGTGCCAATACTCTTTATGTGATAGCTCAGCTATATTTGAAGTATAGATCCGAATGCCTACTATGAATGAGCTGAAATGCTGATATCCCTTAACCATGGAGATGTGCAAAGGCCAGAGAAATTGGAATGCTGGAACACATTTTCTGAGTAAAACACACTACCAGAGGAGGAAAGGCTTGGTACCAGCACACTAGAGCTCTGCTGTTCCTCTTCCCTGTATGCTGGACCTTACCATGGTAACTGCAGCTGCTCAATCAGATAATGTAAGTGACGTACTAAGGGCCAAGTGGCAACTGTGCATGGCCAAGTCTTCTCATCCAGACTTCCTGCTGAACTGTCAGCAGAAGTTACTCAGTGACCACAATTGTCAGACCCATGTAGACCTATGGCACTGGCTGGTTGATGATGGTGTCCCCAAAATCATACAGATGAGAACCTACTAAATCCATGCCAGACCTTTATAAGCAGAAAAATTTCAGAGCAAATGAACCAAAGAGCAATAGAGTAAGTATCATGGTCCCACAACCAATTTTATCTTCTCCTTTGGAGCTTTTTATCTTTCTTCTGCATATCTTACTTTCATCGCTTCTCTGTGTCTGGCTGGCAGCTGCTTGGCTTCTGGCCCAGGGCATGTCCCTTGTTCCCTCCTCCTCCTCCTCCTCCTCCTCCTCCTCCTCCTCCTCCTCCTCCTCCTCCTCCTCCTCCTCCTTCTCCTCCTCCTTCTCCTTCTCCTCCTCCTCTTGTTACTCTGGAGCCTAGATTTCTCCTATTTATTCTCTCTGCCTACCAGCCCCAGCTATTGAGCAGTCAGCTTTTTATTAGACCAATCAGGTAGCAAGGTGAAACAAATGCAATACATCTTTACATAATTAAACACACATCCTTACATTGTTAAACAAATGCAGCATAAACAAAAGTAACACACCTTTATACAGCTAAAGTAATATTCTATAGCATAAACAAACATAACACATCTTTGCCTAGTAAAATAATATTTCACAATTGACTCTGCTCCCCAAGTGCTGGGATTAAAGGTCATTGCCTAGCCAGATGTCTTAGTTAGCATTTTTATAGCTGTGAAAAGATACCATGAACATGGCAACTTTTATGAAGGAAAACATTTAATTGGAGCTGGCTTACAGTTTGAAGTTCAGTCCATTATCTTTATGGTGGTGTGCAGGCAGACATGGTGCTGGAGAAGAAGCTGAGAGCTCTACATGTTGATCTACAGGCAGGTGAAGCAACTGTGTCACACTGGCCAGACCTGAGTTTATATATAAGACATCAAAGCCCACATCCACTTCCTCCAACAAAGTCACACCTACCCCAAGAAGGCCATAATTCCTAATAGTGTCATTCCCTATGAGCCAAGCATTCAGACATGTGAGTCTATGGGGTCATACCTATTCAAACCATCACATCAGACATAAGTCCTTTATGAGCCAGAAATCCACTGAGTGAGGGGAAGTCCCTTTGAAAAAGGATCCTGCTACATTACTGAAAAGAAAAAAGAAGAGCCTACGGTCATCTACCAAGATAATTGACCATAAGGGGAAAGAAAGTGATCAAACCTTTGGGAGCCTATTAGACTCTGGCTCTGAATTGTTGATCCCCAGGGACCCCCACAAAATCATCATGGCCTCCCAGTCAAGGAGGAACTTATGGAAATTAAGAGATGAACTTAGTTTCAACCTAAATCCATCACTTGCATTGGATACTGTGTGTAAGGGAGGACGGTCCCTCAGTTGGTACAGGACACACCCAGATGCCAAATTCTCAGCACAAAGGAGATGGTATTACCCTGAAGGGACAGGACAAGAGTACTGCAAAGGCAGTAGCAGCAGATTTTTTTCTTCAGGAGTGGGTTTTTTTAATATTTTCAAATTTATTTTTATTTTATATGCATTGATGCTTTGCCATAGATGTCAGGTCCCTTGGAACTAGAATTACAGACAGTTGTGAGCTGCCATGTGGGTGCTGGGAACTGAACCCCAGTCCTCTGGAAGAGCAATAAGTGCTCTTAACCATCAAGTCATCTCTCTAGCCAGCAAGAATGTATTTTTAAGGGGAAAGGGGGAAATCTGTGCTAGAGTGAGTTAAGTCCTAATTGGACATTGTCTTTTTTATATATTTTTATTTTTATTTTATGTGAATTGGTGTTTTGCCTGCATGTATAACTGTGTCAGGGGGTCAGATCTTGGAACTACAAACAGTTGTTAGCTGCCATATGGATGCTGGGAATCGAACTCAGGTCCTCCGGAAGAAGTCAGTACTCCCAACTGCTATAGAGCTGTCTAGGATGCATATTCTGAGGGAACATCTGAGACTAGCAAGTTGTGCCAGATCTCTTTCTTTTGTTCCTACTATGCTATTGTTGGGATTCCCAAACTCTTACTATGGCTCAAGAACATGAGCCCACTTTCCTTTCTACAATATAGATTTCAATACAGATATTGAATATAGATGGTGGTGATGTATCTAACATATCTAAAACACTTAAAATAATACACTTAAAATATATAAAGTGTATATATAAAGTGTATAAAAAATAATAAAAGGCTCTAACAAGCCCAAGTATGGCAGCCACAAGCTTTACCCTTCACCCTCTTTCCTTTGCTAAAGATTGTTAGACTGCATTCCTAAAGCTAGCCCCTAATGTCTATTCCCTTATTTAGCCACTGACTCATTCCTGAGATAAAACACCGTGGTTCAACAATCAAAATGTATTATTTGGCTAACATGTCCAATCAGGATTTCCCAACTCACCCTAGCAGGAACTCTCCCTTTGTCTACTTAAAAACTGACTCCTGCTTGCTGCCTGCCTTTGCAGCCTCCCCCAACCCCACCCACCCTGCTTGCCCCTGTGGAGAAATAAATCTCCCTTGTTCTGAGAATTCGGTGTCTGAATGTGTCTTGTACTGATCTTAGGGGACCACCCTTCCTTACACCAATGGTTCTCTGAGTTCATCGTGAGGTGGCTGCTTCCTCAGTCCTGAAATGCATAATAGGGACAAATACCCTTCAAAGTTAGCAGAATCCCCACACACCAGTCCCCTACCCCTATGGTGGTAGTGGGGACTATTATTACTGAAAAGGCCAAAAGGAAGCCATTAAAGTGCCTCTGCCCTGGAAAACAGTGAACTAAAATCAGTGTGGGATCCCTGCGGTGTCTAAGCAAACTAGTGCTGCATCCCTCAAGTGTGTGTGTGAGCACTTGAGGGTGTATGTGCTCAAATCTCTCTCTCTCTCTCTCTCTCTCTCTCTCTCTCTCTCTCTCTCTCTCTCTCCCCCCCCACCAGTGGGCCAAAAACACAGGGACCTGTGACCTAAAGGGGAGAAATGAGAGGGTCAGGAGACACAAAGAACGACATAGCAGGACAGGATTCTGATCAAGCTGCATGATTTAATTTTCTCAGGGGGTTTATATAGTGAAGGAGGTCTGCAGGGCAGAGAGTTATAAGGAAGGGTTAATATGCAATCTAATCATTTTAGCTGCAGATAATTTGCATAGATGTTCCTTTCTATCAGGAAGATAAAGTTATTCCTGGTAACCTAGGGCAAGTCATGTAATTGCTGGTAAATGGCTAACTATAAGGGGGGGGGAATAGAGGCCTATAAACATAGATAACTCATAAACTGAAAATGGCTAAGCTAACATGTCTATACTAAAGGGCCAAATACAGGCTCCCAACTCCCTCCCTCCCTCCCTCCCTGTTAGGTTTTCATGATAGTTTCTCCGTGTAGCTCTGGCTATTCTTGGAACTCACTCTAGATCAGGCTGGCCTCAAACTTAGAGAAATCTGCCTGCCTTTTCCTCGGGATCAAAGGTGAGTGCCACTGCTTCCTGTTTCTTTCGAAGGTCCCAGCTCAAGGCCTGATCCTGGCCTTAAGGCCCTTTCTCCTAATAAGTAAACCTCATTCCCAAGGGACAAGGAAATCTGTGAGCATGGAATGGAGCCGGTCCTAAAGAGGAACTGTATATATGCTAGAGGTGTCAGAACTGGAGAGGCAGGCTTCCAAGTCATATCATTTTTCTTTTTTTATTCCTTTTTTTTAATTTTCAGGGGCTCATAGCTAAGGGATTGCCTTGAGTATTAGAAGAGACAGCTAACTTTGTCAAGGACTATCACTGATGTCAGCGGTGTAAGTCCTTTCAGGTTGGGTCAGGGGAAGCTGTCTACAGAGAGAGGTGCTCAAGAGATACACGGCGAAGAGCCAGGCCTACAGACAGATACCTTAGGGGCCTTCTCGCTTCTTTCTTAAAGCTAACATTTCTGTAGCAATGACCTTGAGGGAACCTGACACTTATGCAATGCCTCTGAAAGATGAAGCTAGCCAGCACTGTGGCCCTAAATTCATTTCAGTTTGGGATCCTTGGGGTGTATGGATCCTGAGTCTGGTGACTGTGCAATGGCTCATTTTATGCCACCATGGCACATGTGAGTCATTTTGGAAGAGGAAACCTCAGCTGAGACAATGTCTCCAGCAGACTGACCTGTGAGCAGTCCTCTGGTGCATTTTTTTTGATTGATGGGGGAAGGACAAGTTCACTGTGGCAGGGCCACCTCTGGGTTGGTGGCCCTGGGTCCTGTAAGAAAGCTGGCTGAGCAAGCCAGTGACCAGCACTTCTCCATGGCATCCACATCAGTTTCTGCCTCCAAGTTCCTGCCCTTTTTGAGTTCCTGTCCTGACTTCCCTCAATGATAGACTGTGATATGGAACTATAAGCTGAAATAAACCCTTTCCTCCCCAAGTTGCTTTTGGTCCCTTCATTTTATTATCGTAATAGAAAGCCTAACTAGGACACCCTGGATTAAAATTAAAAGAGCTGTGGATATAGCTCTATGGTAGAGCACTTGCCTAGAATGAATTCCCAGTACCGATAATAAAGTTTTACACACACAAGACACACACACACACACACACACACACACACACGAGACCTAAGCTGGGTTTACTTTCTCTGGCCATGAGTTGTATTTCTGGAATGTTTAAGTCAACAGATCCAGAATGCCTGAACAATGGAGTGTTACATCAGAAATGTCCCTGGTTTTCCACTAGGAAGAAATGGCATTAGGGAAGCAAGCCCTATATGGTGCTATTTTGTGCGCAGAAGGTCACAGTTAAAAGTTGCCATTATAAAATATGGAAAATTCCTAGCCTTGAGCTAGTCAAGAGGGAAAGAGAACACCGCCAGGTCCTCATGCCCAAATTGTAACTGAGAGCACCAGGCGTGTCCATTGCTGCCAAGCTAAGGGGTCCAGCGGGAAAAACCTGCCAGTTAACAAACCAATGTAATAAAAGTTGCCCCTTCTGAGAGGGAGATAACCAGCAGGAGCCAGCTGCGGGCTCACAAACCTGCTAGTCTGGGCGTAATGCCTGAGTCAAAAGAGAAGGCTGAAGATGTTCACTAAATCACTTCGATAATCATCCGAATAAGCCAAACATCGGGTCAAGCTGAGTGCTTAGACCAAGAACGGACTGAGGGGGAGGAGCTAGGAAGGAGAGAGGAAGAGCGAGCATGCGCCATACAGACCAAGCCTGAGTCTTAGCTAACTACAATCTAATGTGGGGCAAGTACTGTGGAGTCCCATAGAATAGTCAAAAATACAAGGCACAGCTACATTCAAATAAAAGGTTAGAAAATGAACTGTGGTTTCATTTGGCTCTTCATAAAAGAAATAAATTCAGGAGGCATTGGCATTTCTTGTGGGTTATTTAGCCAGCACTTCCCTTCCGGTGTGTGAAGGGTTAGCAGGTTGGTATTCTAGTGGTCTAGCCAGTCTCTCCATGCAGAGGATTCTCTTGGGCCATCAGAACAGCTTTTCAATTCAGGCTTCACTGGATCTGAGGCCCAGACAGTTCAGCACAAGACCCAAGAAAACTGGTTTTCTTCTCAGAATGAAGTTTTGTGGCTTTTCTGGTTAAAAAAAAAAAAAAAAGCCAAATAGACATCTCTGTTCAAGTTTAAACCCAGAACTGCAGAGAAGCTTCACTGTGAGCCTTAGTTCCTGTCCCAAGCATTCTGATTTGTGTCTTGCTTTTCCGGCTGGTCTCAGTCTCCCAAATTCTGGCCCAAGATTTTATCATCATTCCTGTTAGATAAAAAATCACAGAAGGTCATTGTTTGAGACTCAGCTTCTGTCCTAGGGCCAACAGATCAAAACGGAGCCACCAAACTACATTTAATGACATCAAACAAATCGTTACAGAGAAATTAAACAGCCAAATTTCTGAGGAGGGGGAGGGTAATTCTCCCACCTCCTAATCATTAATGAGGGGTTGTCACCAAGGCCATGTGATTGGTAGGCCCAGTTGAAATAACATTTAAGAAGGGGAGGGGCAATACTGTTCTGATCTTTAAGGCATATTAAAATCCATGGCTCCACCTCTGGCCACAGGTAGAGCTGGAGTCCAGTCTTTTTCCCCCACCTTTTTTTTTTTTTAAGATTTATTTATTATGTGTACAGTATACAGAAGAGGGCACCAGATGTCATCATAGATGGTTGTGAGCCACCATGTGGTTGCTGAGAATTGAACTCAGGACCTCTGGAAGAACAGTCGGTGCTCTTAACCTCTGAGCCATCTCTCCAGCCCCCAACCTTTGGTGTTTTTGGGGACAAGGGCTTCTCTGTGTAGCCCTAGCTGTCCTGGAACTCAGAGACCCACTTGTCTGTGTCTCAAGTGCTGGGATTAAAGTCATCTGCCACCATGCATGGCTCCAGATCCCAACCTTTTAATAAAAGAAGGTAGCTTTCCTTTAAGGCCTAAACAAAAGCCTCGTGTCCCCACCTTTGCCTTATGGTGTTTTAAATTTTAAGGAAGGTCAATTGTGAACCATCCCTTTCTTAAAATTGGTGTAATCAGGGAAATGGGAGGTGGGGTCCAGAGCTTATCACGAAGGAGTCCACCCTCTGGCCCACAAGCTTTCTGATGGCTCTCTGGGGAGCTAACAAAATGTCCCAAACAGGCCAGTTTTGCTCAACATGAACTCTCCCTGCCTCTTGAATCATGAAGGTGACATCTTTCCTGTTTCAATCTTTACAACAGGAAACACCCGAGTTACCCAGGTTTCTTTGTGTTCTTCTTCCCCTACCACACAGTATAGGAAAGTAGCTTTGAAATGAAATGGATAGTGCAGTTGTTTTGTGTGCCTGAGCCCTGGCTTCCTAACTAAGCTCTGTTTTTTATCTGGGCTATCATTGTGACTTTTGACACTCCCCACCCACCCCTGCTCCTTGGTGCTGTGGAATTACATCATGATCATTTCCAGGCTTTTCTCCCCAGATGGATTCTCTAGGTCTTGGGCAGGGCAAACTCCAAAAAGTCTCTACAGAGACCGCAACACCAGGACTTCAGTCTTGAAGTCTGTTCAGCTTGCTAGATAGGTCTGCTCCTGTCTTCAGTGTTGAATGAGGATGAGGATGGAGGGCGGCAGCAGCCCAAGGAGAGACGGGTCCAGTAGCTTATTAACCTCTAAATCCCTTCAGTGCTTTAGCGACATTTCACTTTCATCCTGACAGGTGTGTTAGGCCAGAGTGAGTTAGCAAGTTTTTATTGAGGAAGAAAAGGAGCTATGGTCCCCCACACCCCAAGAAATCTCCTGGTGGCTGCTCCCTTTGCTTTGATCTCTAACAGCAATTTCACACTCCTAAGCACTCGCAGCCCCATGTCTTGCTTCTAATGTTGGCTTACAGGCTCATAAGAACCTGTAAAGATGAAAGCACTCCTGTGAGAGGGACTTGGAAAGGATTCGGGGTGAGAGGGAGGGGGTGAGGACAAGGGGGAGGGATATGATCAGCGTATGAGATAAACATACAAGCATATATGTATATGTGTAGCACGTATATGAAATTGTGAATGACTTTTACCCAGTATTGCCATTGTCCATGTGGCAGTCGAAGGACAACTCTGTTGAGCTGAGTTTTTACATGGGTTCAGGAACTTGAACTCAGGTCCCAGGTTTACCCGTAGAGCCATCTCTAAGGTTCTAAATAATAAAATTTTAATAGTAGTGATGGTTCGACATCTGCATTATAAACAAGTGAAATCAAGGATGCTGATGCAATTCCACACTATCCAGGGGCAGTAGTAGCGGGGTGTCAAGGAGGCAACATTACACCTGCTGCCCAGAGGAGACGAGCCTGGAGGCTCCTAGTGACTCCACCAATGGGTTTAACCAAACTGATGCCTGCCTCCTGAGCCTGTGATGCACTAGGTTCCCGAGAGACACCCCACCCCACCCCAGTCCACGTTCGTTCTTTCATTCACCCAGTGCGAGGTTTATTTTCACATCTTGCTTTCGTTTACAAAACCTAACCAACCCCATGCGTGCGTGTGCTGGTGAGGCTGGCCGGGACACCCCTAGTCGGCGGCCCGCGTGCGGTCCAACACCAACAGCGGGATCTCCTCCAGGCCCTCGGGCCGCTCCCCTCGCCGCAGGTAGCGCCGCCGCCACGACGTCAGTATCTGCAGCAGCCTCTGCAGGCCGGGTGGTCCCCAAACGCCGCGCTCCGGGGCAGCCGCGCCTGGCCGAGCGAACTTGCCCTTCCTCCGGCGCACCCCCCGGGCTCCGCGCGCGAACAGCCGCCGCCAGCACCAGAAGCCCAAGCCCGAGCCGCTGTCGCCGGTAGCTCTGCGGGCCGCCACCTCCGGCTCCGCGTGCCGTGCGCCCCGCTGCAGGCGCGACACCTTCTCCAGCAGCTCGTGCTGCACGCCCCCGCGCCGCGGCCCCCGCGCCTCCGCCATGGGCTGTCCCGGAGCCAACGATTCGGGAAGCCACCGGCTGCACAGCCCTGCGGTGGCCTCCAGGACAACAAAGGACCTGCGTCCCTTCGCAGCCTTCAGGAGCTATGTGGCTGCAGTTGTCCTCTCCTGTTAGGTTACCAAGGAAACGTTGAGGATGACTCCACAATGCTAGCCGAGCTTTGGAGGAAGCCCTAGCATCCTGAGGTCCAAGAGTTAGTGCGCCAACGCCAGGCATAGTGGCACCGTGTATAATCCCAGTACTCAGGGGTTCGAGGTCAGCCTGGGATACCGTGAGCCTCTTTCTCAACCAAAGGAAGTAGGAAGGGTGTGGGACTGAGCTCTTTCCTTAGGGAGTGACTTCAGGCTTGATGAGAAAAGATCGTGCCTCACTATTGAGCAACATTGGACAGAGCCCTAAGTCTCTACCTGCTCTTGCCTAGATGATGGTTGTCGATATAGAATAGGCATATAATTTAGCATGTGCTTGGCAAAAGGCAAAGGTACTGGAAATAAACTACTACATAATCTTCACAGGAAATTATTTCAAGTTCTCAGATAAAGAGTCCTGTTTTTACTGACTGAGAAAACGGAAACAAAGAACTGGTTAAAAAAAAAAATCCACTTGGGAAAATAGCATATCTAGATAAAGGGGTTTCAGAATATGTCATCCCAAAATCTGCTCCTTGGACAAGTTGAATGTTTAGAACTAAAAAAATCAATTATTTAGGAAAGTCTAACCAGCCTCAGTTGCTCGGGTACTCAAGATAAAGCATGAACCCCTCATTCTGTGGCATAAGTTGATATTCAGGCCACTTTCTCTAGGGAAGGTTAAAGCCTCCCAGAGACACCCTCCACCACCGTTGCAATTACCAAAATGAACACCATCTAAATCAGAGTGCAAAATGAAAGCACTTTAAGGTTTGAAAAGTGAAAAAGTCTCTAAGGCAGGAGAATCATAATTCACAGCCACCCAGGGCTACACAGCAAGGCCCTGTAAAAAAAAAAAAAAAAAAAAAAAAAAAATCCAGAAAAACAAAATGTGAAAATGTGAGAACATAGACTGTAAATACATAGACAGTAAATGAGACATGCAGTAGACATGCCACCCACAACCAGACACCCCAGGCTCTGTCCCTTTCAGTCCTCCAGGACTTCCTGTAGTTATATATTTCTGTGTGACTCCAGATACAAATGTCCTTAAAATAGCCTCCTACAGTTGTACTCCTGTTAGTCTGTCTTATGTCATTTTAACTCAGATCAGCTAAGGACCCAAGGATAGAAGCAATTTCTCTTCTTTTTTTTTTTTTTTAAACTTTATTTATTTATTTATTTATTTATTTATTTGCCTTGGTGTTTTGCCTGGAACTGGAACTATAGACAGTTGTTAGCTGCCATGTGAGTGCTGGGAATCGAACCTGGGTCCTCTGGAAGAGCAGACGGCGCTCTTAACCGCTGAGCCATCTCTCCAGCCCTGCAATTTCTCTTCTACATGAATGATCTGACCTCAAACCCCATGTTCTTTGACCCCAGGATAGTACACTGCTCTCTTTAGTGTCGTCTAGCATGTCTGTTCATAGTATGCCAGGGTAGAAGTTGTCGATGGTCCAAAAGCAAACATAGAAAGAAGCTGTAATTCATCAAGTCCACCACCTCCCTCCAGGCCCCACCACCTCCCAATACTGTCATCGAGGGTAGAGGTGGGGAGCATTCAAATCATAGGTGTAACTAGTCTTTCTCTGTCCTGCCAACCAGCTCCCCAACAAACAGCATGAAGACTTACTATTATTTATAAAAGCTCAGCTTTAGCTTAGGCTTATAACTAGCCCTTATATCTTAAATTAACCAGCTTTTATTAATCTACATTTACCATGTGGGTTTTTTTTTTTTATCTTTTGTTTATTCTGTATGTCTCCTTGGTGTCTCCTCTGAGCCTCAATTATCTCCTCACACTTCTCTCTCTGCCCAGAAATCCCACCTAACCTCTTCCTACCTAGCTACTGGCCATTCAGCTCTTTATTAATGAACCAATCTTTGCACAGTGTACAAACATCCCAAAACAATGAAAGCCGCCCATGTAAATTTCCTTTAAGAAATAAGTGTACATTATTCTCTCTCTCTCTCTCTGTCTCTCTCTCTCTCTCTCTCTCTCTCTCTCTCTGCTTTTTGGTTTTGTTTTTTGGGACAGGGTTCCTCTGTGTAGCCCTGGCTGTCCTGGAACTTGCTCTGTAGATCAGGATAGTCTCATACTCAGAGATCCACCTGCAATAGAAAGGTAACCAATGCAGACATGATTGCTAGATTTCGTTTTGAGTCCCTGACAGTCCTTCTCCAGAAGCCTGTCTTAACTCTGGGAGTTCCTCTGTGATAGGCAGCTCTGTCCACCCCTCTGTCTTCCTTTGTATGGTCAGATTAGAGATGCTGGTTCAGTCCATGCATGTGCTTCACAGAAGAATCTCCAAGCTAGTCACAGCTCTGTGCATTCCTTCCCAATGCCCTGTGGTGTAGTGGGATTATGCTAGTAATGTAAATATTTGTCTTGCCTATGGGTTTAATAAAAGCTGATTGGCCAAAGGCAGACAGGAAGTGTGGATGGGGCTCCCAGGCTAAGAAAACTCAGGAACATCTCAGAGCAGATACAGATGCCAGACACAGATGCCAGAGTCACCGGAGCTGCCAGAAGAGGCAGAGGAAATGCTGCTCTGAGAAAAGGTACCGAGCCACAAGGCTGAACAAGATGGGTTGAGTTCAGATGAAGGAGCTAGCAAGTTATATGCCTGGGCCCTAGGTCAGTCAGTATAAAAATAATATGAGCCTGTGTGTGATTATCTGAGGCTAAGCGAGGCCCAGAGTGGGTCTGAACTTTGGGGCCAGGAGAGAAAGTCTGGCCAGAAATCATTTACAACAAGTGGCTCCCTAACTTGGATAATATACACACACATAAAGCTTGAAGAAAAAAAAAGGGGTTCTAAAGCACAGAATCAGAGCCAAAAACAGTTTCTGAGTTGTGTGTTTCACATGAGCTGTGGTACAGAGATGCCCTGGCGAGGCGGGCTTGAATTTCAAAATGGCAGCTCCATGGCATGCAGCTTAAACCAAAGCTGGTTCCTGAAGTCTCAGAGAAGACTCAATACAAGAAACAAGCTGCATATGGTGGATTTAAGGTTTCTGTTCTCACAGGCAAAGGGGAACAGAGTCAAAGATTGATTCTTAGTAGTGGCAATGTTTTGTTGGATCAGCTCTGTTTGCTAGAGGCAAGCAGAAGCTTGGCTTTTTTAATTGAAGTTTCCTGATTCAGCCTTAGAGGCAAATCACTTGTGAGTCTTTCAAGAGGCTTTGCTGCCAAATACTTAAATGAAATTACTGAGCAGCAGATAGCAGTGCTTTACTTGATGTTTGTATGAACCCTAAAATTCCACAGAGTGGTAATTGTGTATGATAATTAACTAAAAAGCTAAAGTGTATGAAGCTAGACTAGGAGCTGGGTGGAGCCAGGCAGCCACCCTAGTGACTTGCTATACCTTGGCAGATTAAGGGTGTGGACAGAAACAAAGAAACAGAGAAAATTGGGTGGAAGATTAAAGGCATGAACAGAAACAGGAAGTAATAAAGGGAGCTGGGTGGAGTCAGCCACCCTAGTGAAGCCTTTAATCCTTAAACCAAACCTTGGTAGATTAAAGGTGTATAGAAACAGAAAGAAATAGAGCTGGGTGGGTCAGTCACCTTAGTAAGCAAAGGAGTGGTCAGAAACAGAAAAGATAAAAGAGATTACAATAAAGACAGGTTTTTAAAAAACCTGTAAGTGGGGGCTGGAGAGATGGCTCAGAGGTTAAGAGCACTGACTGTTCTTCCAGAGGTCCTGAGTTCAATTCCCAGCAAAACCACATGGTGGCTCACAACCATCTATGATGAGGTCTGGCGCCCTCTTCTGTAAAACTGTATGCATAATAAATAAATAAATCAAAAAAAAAAAAAAAAAAAATTTAAAAAAAAAAAAAAACCTGTAAGTGGTTTAGGATATGTTTATACATAGGCTTGAGAGAGAAAACAAAAAGAGGAAAAAGAAATAGTAATAAGCCACATAAAAATGGAAACTACAAAGAGTGTCTGAACACTGTATGTTACTGTCTTGTCTTTAAGTTTTTTTACTGTAAAGAAAGTAGTAAAAGCTACTAAAAGCCATTTGAATGTAAGTGCTGTTGCATTAATCCAACCTATATATTTGGTAAATGAGTTGACCTTAAAGTTGAAATCCAAAGATATGCTACTTTGGAAAAGAGGTTTTCTTTTTATTTCTACAGAAAATGAGAAGCTGTGGATTTATTTCCAGTTAAAGAAAATAAAGTTTGATCAAGGAAGGCCTCCTGAAGTCTCCGGTGGAAATGAACGTCCCAGATAATTCAGAATTTCAGAGCACCTCTGTTGCAGTTTCCTCTGAATTCTGCATTCAAAACAACTTCTGAGACTGGCTGAGATGACCCAGTCTTACAGACTACTCCACTAAAGATTTATCCATAATCCTAAATTTTTCTTTGGATCCCCATGGGATTGTCAGCACCCCCATTCAGCAAAAAGTAGCCTAGAGAACTATGCCCACATTCCCAAAAAATGGATTATGGATGTTTGTGTTTGTTTACAATGTTGGGTATAATTTGTTATAGATAATGGGATTAAAAGGATATTAGATTTGGGGTTCTTGTTTTAAAAAGAGAAAAAGGAGAAATGTAGTGGGATTGTGCTGGTAATGTAAATATTTGTTCCGCCTATGGGTTTAATAAAAGCTGATTGGTTAAAGGCAAACAGGAAGTGTGGGCAGGGCTACCAGGCTAAGAAAACTTGGGAACATCCTAGAACAGAGACAGACACCAGACAGATGCCAGGCAGAGACACCAGAGAGCCACCAGAGCCACCACAAGGAGACTCAGCAGACACAGAGGAAAGAAGCTGAAATGCTGCTCTGAGAAAAGGTACCAAGCTGCCTGGCTGAACAAAATGGGTTGAGTTCAGATGAAAGAGCTAGCAAATTATATGCTTGGGCCCTAGGTCAATCAGCATAAAAATAATATTTGTCTCCGTGTAATTTTTTGAGGCAAAGCAGGGTTGACAGTGAGATTAAACTTTTGGTCCAGGCCCAGAAACTTTGGGCCAGAACCATTTACAACAACCTGGAGTCTCTGAGAAAGTTCCCTTATACACTTCGGTTCCTTTTCAGCTTGCTAAATGCAGCGTCTCAATCTTCTGTTGGTCAAGTTTCAGCATACAGTCTCATGACTCTTGGTCTGTTTCCCAAGAGTGCAGGTCACAGAAAGTCTTGAACTGCTGTGACATCTGTTTCTGCAGTGTGGATTGTCCAGTGTCCAGTATCAAGCATAGAAGAGAGTCCTTTTTCTGGCATCCCCTTTTGATAACGACACTGTTGCTCTGGGTGTGACCTTTTCCCAGCTGTTTTGGGTGTCCATAGCTCTCCTAAAGTTCTTTTTCAACTTTCCCCAGATTCTCATATGAAGACTGGCAGGCCATGTGTGGGTGTCATTGTCTTCTTGAAACCTACGCTGAAGAATTAAAGTATGAAACACTTTATGTTCCAAACACTGTAATGTCTGGAATTTAAAGTTTGTATGTATGTATGTCTCTACATAGCCCTGGCTATCACTGAATTTACTATGTAGACCAGACTGGCCTGGATTCACAGAGATTTGCTCACCTCTGCCTCCCGAGTGTTGGAATTAAAGTAGTGAACCACCACGCCTTGCCTTCCTGTGGCTTGGGGAGCCCAGTTCTGTCTGCAGCAAAGAAATTCTACAGACCTATCAGAGCCCTCAGTGGAGGGAGATGGAGGCTGATCCATGTTCAACTCACTCCTCCTCTTCAAGAAGGGCTAGGATTCAGATGTTACATTGCAATTTATCATTTTTATTGCATTTATTTCCCAGACACATACATACCACACTGAAGTTGTAGAGGTCAAATGACAATGTTTTCCACCATGTGGGTCCCAAGAATTGAACTCAAGTTATCAGGCTTGGCAGGAAGTGCCACCAAGCCATCTCGATAGCCCATCAGCTGTCACACTAAATAACCTACTCCCAAAACAGGCAAAAGAAATGAGACAGAAAAGGTCTGTCTTACAGAAATGGAGAACTGGAACAGAGATTCTAGCTAGCACAGGACCTGGGAGGTCATGTTGATTCAGGGATGTGACGCCAATGTAAGTTTTGTTATACCCAATTTTTGTAGATGTAGGTATTTAGAAGAAACCATAAGCATATCCATAGTTCATAAATATGTACAAGCTCCCTCTGGACAACAGTAACAAGCTTCCCAGCACAGACAGACAGACAGACAGACACACACACACACACACACACACACACACACACACACACACACTGCAATAGCATCACTTCTTCATCTCTAATCCCCTTTCATCTATCCTTTTTGGTAGAACAGATGATGTAACACAGTTTGTTAGGCTCATACAATGATGGACAAGGAAATTGAACAGAAATTTAAATCTCTCAGAACCAAAGTCAGTTTATACTTGTGAATAAGAGAATACTGCCCCCTCTCTTTGGTGTGTTACATAGTCAGTCATTTCTTTACGCCTATGATGTCCTTGCTATGGAGTTAGCCAACTCTAGACTGAGCATATATCTAATGTTGTTTTATTATATTATGTTATATTATATTATGTTATATTATATTATATAATGTTGTCTTGCTAAATATTCACAGCCTCTTAAAAAATTCTTAAATAAATCATTATAATGACTTAGGCAGCAAATACATTACTGATAAACAACCCAAACGTGAGTTAAAGTACATGGGAGAACAGAATCGATTGTAGGCAAAAAGACACCATTTTATATGTGACTTTAGAATCACAGAGTCTAGCTGATATGCAGAGGAGTCCTGGAACAGTCCCCCGTGAATACTGAGGGTCATTTATGTCTAATGTCAATCATTGAGACAAAATGAGTTAAAAATGCCTGATGGTGCTAAATGCTAAGCATCCCTGGACCAGAAAGATCTATCAGGTAGTCAGAACAGCAGAGCCTACGGAATAATGCCCTTCCTAGAGCTCACAGTACCTGACAGATCTTCTAAATTACTGTATTTTTACCTGATGGATGTTATTTCCATCTCTATTTTTAGCATTACATTCCTACAAAGCATTTGCAAGAACAGAAAAAAAAAACATTGTCTTAGAATCTATTAAGCGTGACCTACTCTTCTGGCATGTCAGACACAAAAACACTACAATTTCTCAATTGCTCCTTTTTTTAACAGAATTTCTGAGAAGCAAGCAATCCAAATGGATTTTTAGATTACTTATTTTGAGACTGAGGTCTCCTGTAGCCCCAAACTAACCTTTAACAAGACCTAGAATGTATATGATCTGCCTGCCTCCACCTCCTGAGCATTGGGATTATAGGAATGCACCATCATGCCTGGTTTACAAGGTGTTGGATTTTGAACCCAGAGCTACCTGCATGCCAGCAAGCACTCTGTAGGCTTAGCCTACATATCTGCCCTAGGCTTTAGAAATCTTAACACTTTGTAACTGGAACATTCCACACTGTGTGAATTAAGTCAATTAACAGTCTTTTTTCAAGCATAAAGTTGTTGAAAATGCTGAATATGATGAAAAAAAAAAAAAACGGATTTGGTTTTCCTAGACCAAATTTAAAAAGCATGAGAGGACCAAGTCTGCAACAAAGTATTGGATTGGCAGCTTGGATTTCTACAGGGAAAGCACATTGTTTGCATCCTGTTTCCATGTAAGTGACAAGATCCGTTTTAAAAGGAAACAAATCACCTGTGAGTCCCCTTAAACTGGAGGTGGCCCAAGCTCCACTCCGGAAATACCAGCACAGACATTCCCTCTACAAAAGTCAGTCTGTGAGGTGTCAAGATTTAGGAAAAATGAAAATCCCACTTAGAAGCAAAAGGAATTGAGGAACAGAGTTAAGTCAGCTTCTTATATCATAAAAAAAAAAAAAGCCAAAAAAAAAGCCAACTTACAAACAGAAAAGGTCTATTTGGGTTCATAGTTTTGGAGATCCCAAATAAATACTATATAAAATTGGGATTATTATAATATCTATAATCAAGTGATCTACACAAGAAGAGTAATTTGGCTTCGTGGCCAGGAAGAAAAAGAACAAGACACCAGGTCCATAATTCTCTTCAAAGACACTCCATCCACTAACCTCACCTTCTAGAGGTTCTTCCATCTCCCTGTGGGTTCACCCTAGGGACCAAGATTTTAATGCACAGATCTTCAGAGGACATTCAAAATCCAAACTACAGCACTCACATGAGATGTTGGTTTTGACTGGGAGGGGGAGGCAGACATGTGTCTTCCACTACTATGCATCTTTCTGGAGACCAGGTCTGCCCCCCTAGACCCTGAGGTGTCACTGTCCGTTGGTCCAGGACAGAAACTTCACAGGACTTTCCAAGGTTTTCTTTCTGCAGAGGTTATAATGTAAGCCATTTCAGAAAAGCATAGAGGAACACCTCAGTAGTGTCTCTAGATTCCCAGATGGTGATTGCCGCTATCACTTCTGCCTCTGGACCACTCAACGAAGCTGGAGTCAGGGTGAGAAGTCCACGAGCCGTCCCCATCTCCTGACCACTGGTCACAGGTGAGGGGAGGTCAGAAGAGCAGTCCCTGGTGGAGTTCCAGCAGCCAGGAGTCCTCTCTACTCCAGAGCACCACACAAGCCCACAGAAATAACCTCAGCAGTATGTTTTCAAGCCCTCATGCACTTGGAGTCACAAACTACTGTAAACCACGACCCAAGGGCAAGATTCCTCCCTTTCTGAGCCTTTAGTCTCTTTAGCCATAAAACTGGGATTATCATATCAACTTCAAAGGCATGGAGATTAAATGGGAAGTATGAATGAACTTGGTAGTGCCATGAGAAGTGAGATGCTAGTGAATTTATGAGAAACTCAGCATGTGCTGGCTTGTTTTAGGTCACCTTGACACAAGCCAGAGTAATCAAGAAGGAGGAAGTCTTAATCTAGCTATAGGCAAGCCTGCCGGGCATTTTCTTAATTAGTGCTTGATGGGGAAGGCCCAGTCCATTATAGGGGGGAATTATAGAATTCATGACTAACCAGCCAGGTTATAAGAAAGCAGGCTGAGCAAACTGTAAGGAGCAAATCAGTAAGCAGCTTTTCTCCATGGCCTCTGCATCAGTTCCTGACTCCAGGTCCCTGCCCTGTTTGAGTTCCTGTCCTGACTTCCTTGGATGATGTGGAATGTAAGCCAAATAAACCCTTTCCTCCCCAAGCTGTTTGGCCATGGTGTTTCATCACAGCAATAGTAATCCTAACTATGACACTGTGTGACATTTTAGTGTCCAGCAGAGGGTCATCATGCAGAAAGTACTTAGCAAGCATTTGAGGATGAGGAGGTGAGTATGATCGTTCCAGAAGGAGTTGCTCCCTCCCTCTAGCTTCTGTGGAGAGAGGACTAGGGACTTAGCTCGGCGACAGAGGCGTGTCTCGAATGCACAAGGACCTAGGTTTTATTCTCAGCATTGCAAAAACTTTAAATTTCTAATTACATATATATATTAATGATGGTGGTGGTGGAAGAGGAGGAGGAGGTGGTAGTGTAATATGCAGGTGATTACAGGTACCTATGGTGTCCAAAAGAAGGCGCCAGATTCCCTGGAGTTGGCATTACAGGAGGTTGTGAATCCCCGAGACATGAACTCCTGTCCTTTGCAAGAACAGCATGTGCTTTTAACTGGTGAGCCATCTCTCTAGTCCTAAATGTTTTTAAGGTATTAATGAAAACAAGTAAACCATCTTCAACTTTTTATGGGCATTCCATGCTTTCTCTCCTTGTTTTGAAAGAAGTAACCATTTCACTGGGCTTTAGTTTCCCAGCAACCATGTTCCATTGAGTTTCCAGTGTTTTGACAATTCTTTGATGTGCGAGTCATATTAACAGTGTATTGCAAAAACTTCCTTCAAAGAAATGCAGCTTTGGAATGAATTGACGGTATCTTGGTGCCTCACTTAATGTTGCTTGGCAGTCTGGTGATGTCTATAGATCTATTTGTTTTCAGATAGGGTCACCTGATATTACTAAGCTCCTAGGTGCTAGTGATCTTCCTACTCCAGCCTAAATAGCTGGAATTACAACTATGCATCACTATACCTGCTATGGACCTCTGCTAAGGACAGTGTTTTTATATTTTTGGTAATGAGCCTAGTCTTTGAAGGGCTGAGCCATCTCTCTGGGCCAGAACATAATAAAATGAAGGACTCTATAAGAAGCTCAGTAGTGGCCACAGGAGACTAACCTAGTTTAGTCCCAGCACTGGAAAAAAATACCTAAAATTATAAAGAAAACAAGTCACATCAAATAGTGTGAATATTTTGTTTTATTATTTTTGAAAATTTATTTTAAGCTGGGCATAGTACTTTATGCCTTTAATCCCAGCACTCAGGAGGCAGAGGCAGGCAAATCTCTGTAAATTCAAGGCTAATCTGCTCTACAGAGCTAGTACCATGACAACCAGAGCTATACGGTGTGCATACATGTCACAAAAACAAAACAAATAAATTATATGTCTATATGTGGATGTGCATATGTGTGCAGGTGTCCTTAGGGCATCAGATCCCCTGGCGCAGCTAGAGTTACAAGTGACTGAGAGACACTGGGCTGGGTGCTGGAAACCAAACTTGGGTCCTCTGTAGAGCAATCTGTGCTCCTAGGCACTGCATCATCTATCTATCCCCCAAATACTTTTAGATATATGATTAATTTCCATTCAATAACAAAACTAAGCAGTAAGTATAATAATATAACTATCAAGAGAGTAAACGAGCTATGGGTATGAGACAGCTAAAGCAACAGCCATGTGGTACAGAAGAGCCATGATGGGGCTGGTGAGATGGCTCAGTGAGCTGTTGTGTGAGTGTGAGGACCTAGAATCCATGTTTTAAAAAGCCAGCCATGGTAGTACATGTTTGTAATCACAGAGCTGAGAGACAGAGAAAAGTGATCTTTGGGGCTTGCTCGACAGCTAACTAGCCTACTTGTTAATCTCCAGGGGTGACTGAAAGACCCTGCCTACAAACAAACAAACAAACAAAAAATGTGGCTACACAAACCCTTGTGCATATGCAGATAGTTGACTGGCATCTGTTGGTGACAAAATCACAGAGTGTGACTTCACCACTGTGGTGTGTTGCCTGGCTTTATAGCAGAAAGATATTCGGATTTAGTTAGAGGTTTGAAAATTCCCTATCAGAACCCATGATCATTCTGTACGCCTTCTCAGCCACTCTGGATGCTGAGAGGAAAGATTTCAGTCCATGAGGTCAAGGCCAGCCAGGGCAACACAGCAAGACCCTGTTCCCGGTTCCACAGAGTCTAAATGGAAGAGGTGAATTGTGTAACTTCTCAACCTCACTTCATCTCCTTTTAAAAGAATTAGTATTAGGGAGATGCTGGCAAGGGTTTTAACATGTGCGTTGTCACAGCTCATGAATCATACCAACACATCAAAAGGCTCCGATGAGGGAGCTGAGTTACAGTCCTTTTCTTGCCTGTGCGAGTCCATGTGCACCCCCACCACTCACCCCCACACGCACAACACAAGACACATGGTTTTGCAGCGTGAACTTTAACTTTTTATTTCTTTCTTCTCAGCTCAGTTTTTATGTGAGTCTGGTCTAGGAGGGCTGCCTGCTATAAGGATGCTGTGTATGATTTAGATTCTTCCTTTCGGGATGTAATTCATTCTCTCCTTTCTTGTGCCTCTGTTATCTCTACAAGGTTAAAGCAATACTGTGCTTTAGAATGCTACAGTTTGCAAAGCACCTTCATAAATATCTTATTTGAACATTGTGGTAATCTGATAGAAATAATTCTTGTTTCTACAGACAGGTGAACCTAAACCCAAGAGAGGTTAGGCAACCTCCCAGGGGCTAACATTTCTTTATACCAAGTAGGATACTTTTTTCATCACTATGATAAAACACCCAAGGAAAACAATTTAGGAAGGGAGGGTTGGCTTTAGGGTGTAGTTTAAGGGCATCATGGCAGTGGGCTGTGGGCGACACACTCCTCTACAGTTAGGAAGCAGGGATGAGATCACTGCTGATGTTCAGCTTACCTGCCTTCCTGCCTTCTCTTTTATATTTATCTCCTTTTTTATTTTTTTAACCTATGCAATGGGATGATACTATCCATTTCCCCACCCCACCCCCAACCCCTGTCCTCTGGCTTTTTGAGGCTGGGTTTCTCTGTGTAGCCCTGGCTGTCCTGGAACTCACTCTGTAAACCAGGCTGCCCTCAAACTCAGAGATCTGCCTGATCTGTCTCTGAAGTGTTGGGATTAAAGGCATGTGCCACCACTGCCCAGCTGATACTGCCCACTCTGTGGAGTGGGTCTTTACAGTTAAACCCTGCTGGAAATGCTCTCACAGGCATGCCCAGAGGTAGGTTTCTGTGGCATCTAAAGCCTGTCAAGTTGATAACTATGCTTAACCACCACACAAGTCAATGACAGTGAATCCCACATTGGCTTGTCTGCATTGGTACCAGCCTGCAGGGGTGTCACGCTGGGAAAGTGGATAGACAGATGTAATATAACAGACACAGGAGCAGCCCAGAAGGCTTCTTTTATGGCAAAGAACACAGAAACTTGCAGAAATACTTGCATCATGCATGGGGACAGTTCAGCCAACACCCAGGGAGTTGAGAGCTAACTGTGTGAGGTGAGCAGGTCTCTAGGGAGACATAGAACCCGTTCTCTGATGATGAGGTGGGGTTATAGTTATCATCCCTGCCTCCTCATAACATATACACACACATGCACATACTTAAGTAGTCTGAAGTTTCGGGCCTGCCCAGCTTGACATAGGTCCATACCTGCAGTCCCACAGCTGCTTGTCCCCCAAATAACCACACAAAGGCTTTTATGAATTACAAGCTCTTTGGCTTATGGCTCAGGCTCATTACTTGCTAGCTCTTTCAGCTTAACCCATTTTCATTAATCTGTGTATTGCCACGTGGCTCGTGGCTTGCCTGGGTCTTTACATCTTCCTTCTTGGGTGGCTGAATGGCATCTCCCTTGACTCCGCCTTCCTTCTTCTTTATCCATGCTTAGAATCTCTCGCCGGTTCTGGTGGCGCAGGCCAGTAGGATTTGCTGAAGGAGGCAGAGGCAGGAGGATCTGGAGTTCGAGGCCAGCCTGGATTACACATTGGGGCTGGAGAGATGATGGCTCAGAGGTTAAGAGCACTGACTCTTCTTCCAGAGGTCATGAGTTCAATTCCCAGCAACCACATAGAGGCTCACAACCATCTATAATGACATATGATACCATCTTCTGTATACTGTATACTTAATAAGTAAATAAATCTTTAAAAAAACTTTAAAAAAAAAAAAAGAATCTCCCACCTGCCTCCAAACTGCCTTGCCATAGGCCAAAACAGCCTTTTTATTAACCAATGGTATTCATAGCATACAGAAAGCCTTCCTACAACATACATGTGTATAAGTGCATGTGTGAATATACCCCACCTCTCCTGCCTACCTTGGAACAAATTACCTGCCTCTCTGCTCTCACCTGCATGTAGTAGTGCTAAACAAGTTCTGAAGAAATGAAATGGCCAAGTTTGTCACCAGAAAGAGTGACAAACCCACTGTCAACACAGCTGTGGAGTCAAGATCACACATTTACATCAAGAGTGCAATATTTCCACAGTAGACTTGTCCTGGAGCCATTCACCTATTGCTGATGCTTACACAGTGGGAGACACAGGCAAGCAGAAAAAACAAAACGCAAGTCAAGTGCTCACACTGAAAATATTTTCCTTTTCTCCACTCTGGTCTTAGCTATATGTCTTCCATGCTCCCGTGGACCACTCCATAGCATAGCCGCTGTACCTGTATCCAGTTTTCATGATGCTCACTGGAGACCCCATGGAAATGAAGGGCTCTGACAAGGCTGTGGCCTGTCTGTGCCACTGCTTGGCTTTACAGCTGGGGACCCAAGGGTGGTCCATAAGCTGCTGAAGCTCAGCATGCATCCTGGAGCTCGGCACCCACAGCCTGGAAACTCATTTGTCTCTTGACCCCAAAACACCCTGTAGAGCTGTTCACACAAAGATTTTTCTTTTAAATCTCCACAGAAGAGTAGCAGGACCTGTCTGTACCCTCAGGACTCTCTTCAGAATTAAACCCGTGTACTTTAGTAATTCACAGACATTATCTAAGAGGTCTCAATATTTCTCTTTATTTTTGAGAAGATGTCTCATTGTGTAGTCCTGGCTGGCTTGAAAATATGCAGAAGATCAGCCTGACCTTGACTGAACTCATAGTGACCCTCCTGCCTCTTCCTGTTTAGGGTTGGAATTACAGGCTAGTGCCACTACACTTGGCCTTAAAATTTCAAATCAGTAACATTTGAAAATCACTATGAAGCCTCTGGCAGAAGGATCACGCATGCTAAGGGAACATCTTCCTTGCATACCACGCAGGGTAGCAGGGGAACCCCCTCTCTAGGGTCCCTGTCTCATTGCTTTCCTTAGACCTTCCTCTTTGCCTGGTTAATGTTTTCATTTATTTTCTTTTTAATCTTCGTAATAGTCTCTGGGCTATTTTGAGTTGTCTGATACAGCCAAACACAAGTTTTTTATTTGTTTGTTTGTAAGCAACTAAACTTGCAGCATTTAGTAATTTAGGAATTCACCTGGGGAAGAAGCATGGGTAAGTGTGCTGTGGTGACACCTGGTGGTGGCAGAATAGACCAAACCAAGGAACCTCCTGTAACAGAAGTGACTTTCAGTTATATATTTATTTTCCTGAAATAAAATTAAATAATATAAAGAGTAGAGGAGGGGGGTTAATGAGTAAATAAAAAATAAAGATGGATGAAAGTCCCTATGCAGCCGGAGTGCAGAGGCAGGCAGATTTCGGGAAGTTTAAGGGCAGCCAAAGTTACATAAAGAGACCCTAATATCAAAATGAAAATTAAATAATAATGAACTCCAAGGCCCTATGGAATCCCACTACTTTGTAAAATAATTTAAATATATAACTTTAAAAATAGGAGGAGTTTGGTGTGAGTGGTGGCACATGCCTTTAATCCCAGCACTCTGGAGGCAGAAGCAGGAATATCTCAGTGAGTTCAAGGCCAGCCTGGTCTGCAAAGCAAGAGTCTGGATAGCCAGGACTACCTAGAGAGCCCTTGTCAAAAATACAAAAGAAAAAGTTTGAATATGTGTGGACAATGAAACCCCCAATGCCACCCCACCCCAGCAGAAGATAGAGATTATTATGAAATCTCAGTGAGTGTGAGAGTTGTTGCTCAGTGAAGCATCAGCAGTGTCTACAGCAGTACATTCTTGGCCACCCACCAGAACTGGTCGGTAAGACCCTATTGCTGAAGATACAACATAGTTTGGTTGCAGGACACAGAGAAATCAAGCTGAAACTGACCGGAAAACATCCTCCTCCCTGATGACTTTTTTATGATATAGAAGGTCCTGTGAAGGCCACCGGGGGGATAAGAGGCAACAATGGTGACCCTGCAACCAATATCACATGGTACATACTGACCGCAACCAATATCGCATGGTACATACTGACCCACCAAGCAATAGTGCAACAGTGGCATGAAGGTAATGGAGGTGGGTAATCAGTGACGTTCGGATTTGAACACTGTTTCACAGGAAGCAATTCAGACCTGTATTATAAACCTGATCAAAGCCCAGGGCTTGGAGAGATGGCTCAGCAGCTAAGAGGTACACTTTGGGCAGACATGAGTTCAGTTCCCAGCGCCCAGGTCAGGCGGCTCACGAATGCCTATAACTTGAGCTCCAGGACATCCCTACCCCATCTTCTGGACACCTACATAAATTCAGTCAGACACATGTGCATCCCATAATTACAAATAAAATCATTTTTTTAATCCCATGGCTAGAGAGGTCACAGGCCCTAGGAAGGAACCTACTACTATTGTTTAACTAAATGCCATGTTGTCAAATTGCCTTAGAAGACTAGTCTGTCTTCACCTTTGACCAGTGAGGCTTTCTCTCTGCAGTGGTCAGTAGTTACTACAAGACTCATAAATGGTCAAAAATGTTAAGGAAAAAAGTCTACTGATTGTTCATCCCTAAATGGGACATCTATATCAAAACACACACACTCCCCACCCCCAGGCTTGGGGAATCTCTCGTTAAAGGGATGGGAAGTAAGCGTGGGTAGGAGTGTTAGCTGTCAGCCACACAAGACAGGGTGAAAAGATCAGTCAACATTCCAACCAGCAGCACTATTGGACTCAGTGGGTTATTACTGTAAAAAGTAAAAAGGAGAGGATAAGAAGGTGGCAGGACCTCCTGGGGTACTTGGGAGACATGGATTGAGCTGAGGGTCCCTGGCCCTAACAACAATGCCCCAGTGTTAGCTTGAAGCAGTAATATAAAGAAACTGTGCCCATTATTCCCAGCCCATAACAGGTTGAAATGCTAAGTTAAAAGGAAACCTTATGGCATAAGAGACAAATCTTTTTGTGGAGGCCAAAATGTCCCTATAGCCTAGAGTTTGGCTTTGCAAGTCAGGTCTCAGCTGCTCCTGTGAGACCTTGCAGATCAGTTTGGGCCTGCAAGTGTGGGCACAAGACCATCTTCTAGATAGACTACTTCTATGAGCATATTGCCAGAGTCCCATGGTTGGGACAGTAACCAAAAAGAAAATGGGAGAATGAAGAGAGTAAACTTAGCTCAAGAAATGTCATTTTGTATTCTCGTAGCCATAGAGATAAAATAGAGTTCAGTTCCACATTACTGGCAGAGGCTTGCCCAGTTCTAGGAGAGAATGAGATAAGCGCTAAGGACACCTGGATGATCCAACCCTTGGGCAGTAAAAACCTGCCAGCCACACCACCCAAGTGGGGTCCAGGAATGTTAAGCTATAAAAAGTCCCTAAGCATGAGTTCATTCACAGCACAGCTATGCCCTTGATCCCAAGTAATCCTGCCTCATGGTCTTTTCCTATAAAAAGCTTGTGCAACTTGGGGTGCTCAGCTCTTCCCTGCACCATACTCATAGGGTGCAAGTGTGGTGTGGAGAACAAACTCACTGCCTAGGCTTGTATTGCACTGACAATAAACCTTGCTGTTGCATTTTGGACATCTTTGTCTCCGATGGTCTCTCTGGGTGATTGAGATTCAGGCATTACAATGACAAATGCTTTTACCCATGGAGACAACTTGCTGGCCCCAAAGTAAGTTTCTTGTGTGTTTGATTATTTGATTTATTAGCACAGCAGTCATTTTGGTCCATGTGCTTTTCATTTACTCAGAGCTGCAGCGTCTCTGATTTCTTCCTGTTATCTCAAGACTGAAAGAGCCTTTTTTTTTTTTTACCAGCAACTCAGATACATATATTGTATTATTAGAGAGACTCAATATCTGAGTCTTCAAAACTGTAAGTAAAAAAACAGTGTGGACCACTCCGAGGCTTCCTGGAACCATCTCCTGCTTCCATTGTGTGCTGCTAACTTAAAAACTGAACAGTTTGGGGCTGGAGAGATGGCTGAGCAGTTAAGAGCACCGGCTGCTCTTTTAGAGGTCCCGGGTTCAATTCCCAGCACCTACATGGCAGCTAACAACTGTCTGTAGTTCCAGTTCTAGGCAAACACCAAGGCAAATAAATAAATAAAAGTGTTTTTTTAAAAAAACAAAAACTGAACAGTTCTTTTTAGAGCATTCTGGATCTAGCAACCTCCTGGCCAGTTAAGGCCTATGTGAAGAACTGCTTTAAAGGGAATCCCAAAGGCTTGACTCAAGAGAAGCATAAACTATACCACAGTGTTAAAGGGACAGCGTCAGCTTGAATATGTCCGGCTTCCTAAAAATGGATCCCAATCAGCAAAGGGCAAAGCAAGTCCCTAGGAAAGCTGACACACCAGTGTGTGGGACCACAGATGAGTACCAAGTTAGAAAATCACAACCAGACTTCCCACCTCATGCAGGATTCTGAGACCCAAAGCTTAAAAAGTGGTTTCAGATTAATATGGTTTAGAAAATAGCATCTTGACCCTTCAAATCCTATACCAATTCTGTACCTCTGTTGCCCTCCCCCACCTCTCGGGGGTTAAAGGCATGTGCCACTATCCTTGGCTTAAATATTACTTTGCAATTATAAGCTCACCTAAATTTCCCAAGATCTAAAACTTGGGCTCTTAAGAATACAACACAGACAGGAATAGTTATATATTTTTTTTTTAAGAAAGCAACACTTTAATGACTGGAGAGATGGCTCAGGGTAACTCCTGAGGGTTACTTGCCACACAGTACGAAGACCTGAGTTCCACCCTCACATGAGGCAGCAACACCAAGTCTGCCATTCAGAGCTGGGGAGAGAGAGAGTAAGATGCCAGCCAGCCTAGCTGACTTGGTGAGTTCTATGTTCAGAGAGAAACTCTATCTCAAAAACTAAGACAGAAAGCAGTCAGCCTAGTCAGACTCACGCACTAGCACATGCACACACACACACACACACACATACACGAGTTCTTCCTCTCAGATGGTTTCCTAATAACCTGCTAGATGAAGTCTAAGTGACAGCCACTAATAAAAGCAGCCAAGTACTTTCTCAGCTGTAACCCTTCCTCTGATTGCTCTGGAGGAAGGGGAAGCTGCACCCTGCATAGTACTTCCTAGACATAGACTTCCGCTGAGTCTACACGTGATGCCCCTTGTTCTTCCTCTGCCAAAACTGGCCTGGGCCTGATGGTTTAACAGAAGCGGTGGGGCATCTGGTATGAACCCAAAATTGTAGTCTTTTTAGTGTGCAAATCTCCCCAAGTTCAACCCAGGGCATTGTGTTACAGCATTTGCTGAATGCTGAGTGTTACAGGTAGGTAGGTTGGGGAATTCCAGAGAGTAGACTGTATTAGTTAACATTCTGTTGCTATAGTAACATCATGACCAAGGCAACTTATACAAATGTTTATTTTGCTGTACAGTTCTGGAGGTGGAATTAGATCCATTGTGGTGGGGACAGTGATGTGGAATGTCATTTTGTACACTGTGAATATGTGTTGCTTCCAGTGGTTAATAAAAAGGCTGTTCTGTTACAGACAGGTGGGAAATCCAAGCAGAGAGTTGGGGAGAAGAAAAGCAGAGTCAGGCAGCAGCTGCTGGAGGAGTGAGATGTAATGGTACACAGGTAAGCCATGAGCCACATGGCAAAACATAGATGAATAGAAATGGGTTAAGATACAAGAGCCAGCTAGCAAGAAGCCTGAGCCATAGACCAAACAGTCTGTAATTAATATAAGCCTCTGTGTTTATTTGAGACCAAGCATCGGTGGGACACAGGAAAACTTCCAGCTACAGGACAGCATGACAGCAAACATCCGGATCAGGAACCTTTCACAAACGATGTACTTCCTCCAGTAAGGTTGTACAGCCTGCCCAAATGGTGCCAATCACCAGGGACCGAGTGCTTAGGTGTCGAGCAAGCCACAACAATCAGAATCTTTAGCATGACCTTATCATTTAAGTTGAGGTGGACAAAGTTGAGGCGTCTTCTAAGTTAGGCTGAGGCAACTGAACTGTGGCAAAGCTCTCAGTGGCCTCTGAGATCCAGCTGGGAGATGGTCTCTGACACATGAACGGCACTTGAAGGTACTCTGCAATAGAGCCATAGCACTGGGTGGGTCCAGCCCATCCAGTCTGAGGACTTGCTCATTGAGGTCTTCAAGGCAGAAAACACAGGTCACTCAGACTTAGCAGCAGAGACATTGTCACTCTGTGCCAAATTGCTGACAGTGGTATCTAAAAGCTGTATGTCCCCAGGCTTAGCAGCTACTTGGGGAAAAAACTAAGATAATGCCTGAAGGGTTGGCACATTTATAAGCCAGCTCTTTCCATGTTCAAGAACATTAATTGCACAGCTGCCTACCTGTTGCTGGATGGGGCACATATCCTCTTTGAGGCTGGCAAATTGCATTTCTTGGCCCAGGTGGTAATTACAAGGGTGTTTTCCTTAAGAAGATCCATTAAGCTATACATTTGGTTTTGTGCAATTATCTGCACCTGTGTTTTATTTAAAAAACAAACAAACAAAAACCCCAAAACTTTAAAAACATACTTGACAAAATTTTGCAGAGTCTAGGGCCAGTGAGCTATCTAAGTAGGTCAGTCAACTGGCCGCCAAGCCTGACCGCTCGAGTTTTATCCGTGGGATCTATCAGAAGGAAGGAGAGAAGCGTCTCAAATTGTTCTCTGACGTCCACCTTAACACCCTAGCACTAGAGATTCTCTCTCTCCCTCTCTTTCCCTTCCTCTCTCTCTCATACACACACACACACACACACACACACACGTAAAAGCATTTGATCATAGAATCTTTTGGTAATACAAATACTCCGTCAAGTTGTTTTTTAAAAACAAAAACAAAACAAAACAAAACAAAAAACTGGTTTTGCATTTCTTCGCCAATTAACAATGTAATAAACATATCGGCCACTAGGGTGCGCAATTTGTTACCCATTGCGTATGTGCTCAGGTTAGTATGGGGGATTTTCAACGCTTGTGTATCCCTCGTGAGCATGGCACGATAAGACCCTTTGATAATAATCTACAGAAGTCAGTGCAGATGCTGGAAAATCCTATCTGGAAAGTGGGACAAAGCAAAGGAACAAAAATTTTGTAGCTTTCTCCTCCTCTAAGCTCGGAGGTCTATGGTTGTCACTATCTGCATGTGATCAGCCCCAAGTTTGCCTCCGAACTGAAAGGCATAGTTTGTTTGTTTGCGAAAGGGTATCATGTAGTCCAGGCTGGCCCAAACTCATTATGCAGCTGATGAAGATGGCCTTGGATTTCTGAATCTCTTGCCTCTGCTCTGATGCTGGGATTTGGGGCAGGCACCACCATGCCCTGTTTACTGGTGCTGTAGAGGAAGCATGGCCTCTTGCATGCCATGCAAGCAAGCACTCTGCCAACTGAGCTGTAGACTATTTAATAAATTACTACAACATTTCCCATAAGCCTTCATAACAAAACCTCAGGATTGAACAAATGGAGACTGGGAGGCAAAAGACTTAGGGAAGGAAGGAAGAAAAGAAAAGAAGAAAGAAGAAATAAATGTAATTTTTAAGAAAAACCAGGGGTTGAGGGAACAGTTCTTCAAAGCATGCTCATCCGTTCATGTTGACAGAACCCTGCTCCTGTCACCCCAAAGCCTCACTGCTGCTTCTTGGAATTTCTGGTTTCATAGTAACCCTAGTTCTCCATTACAGACCCCAGTTAAATCTGGGAGGAATGGCCGTAGTTAAAAGTGAAGTCACCATCTAAGCTGAAGTTACAACCGCTAAGAGTACAGACACCTGAGAGGGTCAGGATGACCCCAGGAGTCTTCAAAGGCTACAGCCCCACCCTCCATCTTTGAAAGAAGAGACAAGAAGTCCATGAAACCTCTCCACAGGAGCCTCATCAGCACAGTTAAACCTGAACCCAAGGAAGCCTCCAGCACCTCCAACAGAGAGGAAACCATACCTGGAATTACCCACTCCCTCTTCAAATAAATGGCCAGTGGAAAACGGCAGGCCAGGGAAGTGACAAAAATCCTGAGAAAATGAAACCAAAGATAGTCTGAACCAAGAGTTGAACAAATAATTATTCTGACATCACATAAATGCAAAAGCAAACTTGTTCAGCTGATAATATTGGCAGTCTATTACTTGGACTAATCTGTTATTTATTTGTTTGTTTGTTTATAATGGTTCTACTGTCCAGCAAGAACTGAGCAAGGTGGCCCACGTCTGTAACCCTAGTAGTTAGAAGCTCGAGGCAGGAAGCTGCAAGTCTGAGGTCAGTCTGGACTATAGAATGAGTTCCAAGGCAGCCTAAGCTACTGAGTGAGACCTGTCTCAGTAAAAAGAAAAAAGAAAAAGTGAGGCAAATAAAAATATTTCACCAGAAATTAAATGAGGAACTAGGAAGATAGTTCAGCAGTTAAATGATTCATTGCACAGACAAGAGGAGTGGAGTTTGAGCATTCAGAACACACGTAACCCACATGAATGCCAACTGGACGTGTGGTGATCCGCCTGTATTTCCAACACTCGGAAGATGTGGGATCCCCAGAGCAAGCTGACTGGACAAAGTAGCCCTGTCAGCAAGCTGTAGATCCAATCCAATAGAGGGAACATGTGTTGTGTGACACCACTCCAGGGGAGATGTGAACAAATGTCCATTCACCCCAGATAGGGAACAGGCGATGTCACAGAGTAATGAGGCCACCAAGTTCAGCTTGGGGAACCAATGAGTTAACTGGGGTTGGTTATAACAGGAATAGGGATAGCCCACCCCAACATGGATGACAAGCTAGAACCCTGGAGTTCCGCATGATGTACAGGTGGAGAGCCTCCTCTACTCAGAGCCCCTTACTGCTTATATTAGGAAGGGAAGAGCCTCGTGAAGAGCTTAAAGGACTTCCAGACACTTCTGAGTCAGTTATTTCTCAAGTCTTAAGGCCAGTCCTTCCAGAATGGAATATTTCAATTCAGAGAAAAATGTTACACAACTGCTCAGTGGGTAAGGAGAACAATCAATGAGGACTCCCTGCAAACCTTAGGCCTTCATAAACGCACGCTCTTACTAGGGTGCACTGAGGTCTTTGTGCTCACAGATCAGCAGTAGGGAAACCTAGAATGTTAAACACACAGGGTCTTCCTTCAAGGGAAGGGATGCATAACCTGTTACCTGGCCAGTAGGCTGGGAGCTGATATGGCTAATGGCCTGGTGACCTTTGTTCTATCTGTGTGGCAGAGACCACACTGGATCCTTCCCCAGACCCTTACTGGTTTTTGTTTTAACTTTTGGAATTGTTTGTTTGTTTGTGACAAGATTTCTCTGTGTAACCACTCTGTAGAACAGGCTGGCCTCAAACTCACAGAGATCTGCCTCATTGCTTCTCAAGTGCTGGGATTAAAGGCATGCACCACCACCAACCAGCTTTCTCAGACCCTTTTTGTAAGCCTGTTTTTCTCAATCTGTAGAACTTCTCTTTATAGAAGGTGTCACGTGTGTTTTACACAGAGTTTTAATGTAGTCACCCTCAATTTTTACTTAGCTTACTTTGGGCTTTATTTTGTGCACAGGATTGGGTTAATTATCGCCAGGAAATTTTTCACCAAATTATGCTGTGCCTAAACTACTCAGGGCCAGAATCCCAAAGTCTGAACAAATACTTGCTACTTAGGGCTGTTGAACCAAATTGCCTTTTTGATTCCCTCAGACCCATATGCTAGCCATGGTGGTCACACACTCACATACTCACACACACACACACATCCATCCACACATCCTTTTCACATATACATGAGAGAAAAAAATTAAAAACAGATGGAAATTGATGAAAAAAATAGGCCCAAGGTTGATGGCTGAAGCTAAATGGAGGTAGCATTAGATTATTCTGTCAACTTGGAGCTTCTTTTTTTTTTCCCCAGAAAACATAAATTTTCTAAAATAAAAGTATCCAGAATTAATCCATATTAAAATACCATTCATTTCAGCTATTGAAAATAGAGGCTAATCTATCTTTTTAAATTACATTTCTAATTTTACTTTATTGATCTGTTTATTTACTCATTTACTGCTTATTTTGGTTCTGGAATTTCAATCCAGGGCATTACCCATATTACATCTTGTTCTACCCTCAAGTTACACATCTTTCTAATTTTAGAATAATTTTGTTTCATTTTAACCAATTATATTATTGTAATTTTGCATGGGTCTTAGATTAGCAGGGATTTTTTTTTAAACTTTATTTTATTTGCCTTGGTGTTTGCCTGGAACTGGGAACTGGAACTACAGACAGTTGTGAGCTGCCAGTGGGTGCTGGGAATTGAACCCCAGTCCTCTGGAAGAGCAGTCAGTGCTCTTAACCACTAAGCCATCTCTCCCGCCCCTACCTGGGATTTTTTTTTTGATGATCTGCGACTTAAATACCTATTATTATATCCAGAATTTTGTTTGTGACAAGATCTTGCTATGTAGCCCAGGCTGGTCTCAAATGTATGATGACTTTCCTGCAGGCTCCCACGTGCTGGGACTGCAGGCATAAGCCACCATGACTGGCTTGTGTTCAGATCTTAAATAACACTGCTTTCATTGTTTATTACAGCTAATGCTCCTCATAGCTGGTACTCTGTGGGCCCAATAGTTAAGAACAGGTACCAAAATACTATACTTTTTCTATTGAGACACTGGCTTCCCTGGCCATTTGAGGAAACCACAGGTGGGCCCCACCATGGCATTAGGTAGTATAGGAAAGGAAAACAGCCCCTCATCCCAGAATCTAGATTAAGTTGTGCCTGCAGAGAACCATGAATTTCTACACAGCTAACAAAAATTGCTATGAAGATGACTGCATTACCATTTCTCAGCATTCCTTTCTGAGAAAGACTCCAAATAAGAATATTAATGAACAATGCTTAAGGTGTAGAGTGTGACCTTATACCTTTCTTGTCTATGGGTGTTTTTTCTGAGATTCTCACAAGCAAGATTATGAATCATGTATCCAACAAAATATGGGCCTTGGCCTCCTCATGGCCCTGGACACAGCACGACTCCTTTGGCTTTCTTGTTTTGGTCTTGCCAGCCTGTAAATCCACACAGTCCATTTCATAAACTACCTTATGGTCTCATTCACTACAGAAAAGTTTCTGAGAGAAATATAAGCATGCTATAAACATTTTAAGTGATGTGGACAATATAACTTCAAAAGTCACCAAAATCATATACAGCTATTGTAGTTTCTTAAATGCTGCATGCCCATGCACTTTCTCTCTGCCCAAACCTACTTAACTTGGATGTGTATAACTACCCTTTCCCAAATAACCATGCCCCTCTTAACTTCTGTATTTTAATCTATATTAAAACCTTTTCTTTTTCTCATCTTTTGAAAACAGACTCCCTGTACAGCCCTGGTTGGCCTAAACCTCACTCTGTAGCCCAGATTTGCCTTAATCTTAGTCTCCAGAGTGTTAGTATTATAGGCATATCCAACTGTCTGGGCTGCATAAACGTATGCTAACACATAAATAGGCACACACAGAATAGAACAGAGGATTCAAAAATAAGCCCACACAGTTACAGTCATCTGATTTTTCAAAAGATTGACCTTTATTTTTATTTGTTAGTGGAGGCCAGAGGAGGGTGTCAGATCCTAAGAACAGCAAGTGTTTTTAACTGCTGAGTAATCTCTCTAGCCGCAGGTACCATATTTTTTACATTGGAGGTAAGATAGCCTCTTCAACAAAACTCTGGGAACACTAGAATGGAAATCACTGTGGTGGTACACACCTTTAAGTCTACAGTGTTAGTATTTTGTGTGGAAGAACTCACTAGCACTGCTGCCAAGAGCCATATTAGATTTATTAAAGGAACAGGTGGGGGAAGGGGAAGAGAAAGAGGGAGTAGAGAGCAGAGAAGGAGAAAAAGAGAAAGTCTCCCACTTTGGTTGGGGCTCTTATAAGGGGAATTATGCAGACATGCCCTAGACGTGGGAGTCAGAGGCCCATCAGAGCCTTTGCAGGTGGGGGCATGGCCACAGCTAACACAAAGATCTCTCAAAGCCAATCCAGTCTACCAAAAGTGCATAGTGAGACCCTGTCTCTAATAAAACGACAAATAGGCAGTGGATTTTGAACAGATAGTAAAACATCAGAAAGCATAATCCAGA
>PVIH01019140.1:7382-36399 GCA_004025045.1 Sigmodon hispidus | reverse complement strand
ATGCCCCCATGTTTGTGATGGGTGTGAACCATGAGAAGTATGACAATTCTCTCAAGATTGTCAGCAATGCTTCCTGCACCACCAACTGCCTAGCTCCCCTGGCCAAGGTCATCCACGACAACTTTGGCATTGTGGAAGGACTCATGACCACGGTCCATGCCGTCACTGCCACCCAGAAGACTGTGGATGGCCCCTCTGGGAAGCAGTGGCGTGATGGCTGTGGGGCTGCCCAGAACATCATCCCAGCGTCTACTGGTGCAGCCAAGGCTGTGGGCAAGGTCATCCCAGAGCTGAACGGGAAGCTCACAGGCATGGTCTTCCGTGTTCCTACCCCCAACGTGTCTGTTATGGATTTGACTTGCCGCCTGGAGAAAGCTGCCAAGTATGACATCAAGAAGGTGGTGAAGCAGGCCTCTGAGGGCCCACTAAAGGGCACCCTGGGCTACACTGAGGACCAGGTTGTCTCCTGCGACTTTAACAGCGACCCCCACTCCTCCACCTTTGATGCTGGGGCTGGCATCACTCTCAATGACCACTTTGTAAAGCTCGTCTCCTGGTATGACAATGAATTCGGCTACAGCAACAGGGTGGTGGATCTCATGGTCTACATGGCTTCCAAGGAGTAAGAAGCCCTCCCTGGACCACCCACCCCAGCAAGGATGAGAGCAAGAGAGAGGCCCTCAGTTGCTGAGCAGTCCCTGTCCCAACTCAGCTAACACTGAACATCTCCCCCAGTTTCCATCCCAAACCCTGGAATAATGGGAGGGTCTTAAGGAGCCCTACTCTCTTGAATGCCATCAATAAAGTTCACTGCACCCTAAAAAAAAAAGGAACCCTGATAGTTGGTTGTCCCAAGGCAGCTTTCTTCTGGCCCTAGGTAGGTAAACAGGCCAATTAGCCAGTTTTCTTAACAATGCTGAGACCAGCCGGGTGATGGTGGCACATGCCTTTAATCCTAGCACTGGGGAGGCTGAGGCAGGAAGATCTCTGTGAGTTTCAGGCCAGCTTGGTCTACAGAGGAGTTCAGGACAGGTTTCAAAGCCACACAGAGAAACACTGTCTGAAAAACCAAAAACCAAACAAACAAAAAAGAAGGAAGCAATGTTGTGACCTGAGCTCCCTTGCTTGGCTTCTCTCTGTGTTCTAGTGCCTGTGAACTAACCTCATTTATGAGAAGAGACTTTGGATAGGAGACTTTGGATAGGAAAGTAAACAATACATTGTTCTATGGCCGAAGGGTTTTGCAACTATTTTACTTTTGTGAAATTTCCTTGTTCCTATGAGGACTGGAGACTTTGTCTCAAATACTCATGGCTATAGTTGCAAATTCAGATAAAGAGACCGAAAAAAGACATGCAGGTATTTTCTAAATCAGGTGGGTTTCCTAGCTCCTCTATGAAAAAACCGGACTTATTAAAAAGGCAGCAAGATCATAAATACACTGTTTTGCCCTCACTTGCTGGCTCCATTTATATCTAAGTGGTCAAGGGCTCTAATGAAAGTATTGAGTATTGAGATCCCTTCATCAAATATAAGTGGCCAAAGGAAACAATGTCAAGTCTTTATTCAAACTGAAGGAAGGACCAGCAGTAGGGGACAAGAGGAGTAAAATGCATGACACCACCCAGCCCCAACTACCACCTGTGTTTAAAGGTCGAGAACCGTTTCTGGATTCATCAAGAACTGAATATTACTGCTACAGGCATTTTTTTCAGAAACAAGAACTATAATAGGAGTACATTTTCCTCAGTTTTCACAAAAGTGTTAGCACATTTATATAAACATCATGTGGGTGAGCCTCACAAAAAAGATGAATAGATGAATTAAAAATATTCATGGCCAAGCTTGGTGGTAGGCCCCTTCAATCTCAGCACTCATGAGGCAGGGGTGGTTGAGAGCCCTGCCTAAAATTAAAGAATATTCTCTGCAACATCCAACACTATGATAGGTTGATGTACTTACAAGGTACCATGCATTATGAGTTTTACAGGAATATATGTCTAAAGCAATTAGACAAATAAGTAGATAAATAAATGTTTTCACAGACTGTGAACTCTAAACATACAAGTGTAATATGTTTGTTTGTTTTCTTCCAGACAGGGTTCTTCTGTGTAACAGCTCTGGGTGTCCTGGAACTTGCTTTGTAGAACAGCCTGGCCTTGAACTCAGAGATCTGCCTGCCTCTGCCTCCTGAGTGCTGGGATTAAAAGTGTGCACCACCACCACCAGGCTGTCAGTTGCAATCATTTTTAAGAAGAGAGATCTGATTCTTATTTTTCTCATTTCCAGATAAAAATTCAGTGTACACTTTGAAGGAAGTTGGTTTATTTGTTTTGAGAAAAAGTTTTATATAGCTCAAGGTAGCCTCAAAGTCGCTATGGAGCTGAGAAGGACCTTGAACCTCTGATTGTCCTGTCTTTGTCTCCCAAGTGTTTGTGGCTAGCATGGTCTACATGGTGAGTTCCAAGTCAGTTAGGGCTACATAGTAAAACCCTGTCTCAAAGAAACAAACAAATACACAACAACAATAACAACAAAATAATTCAAGATTGAGACTGGGGATATAAATTGATAGGATGCTTGCCTAGTATGTTTGAGGCTCAGGGTTTGATCCTCAGCACACCAAGAACTGGATTTGGTAGTACACAACACCTGTAATTCCAGAATTCCAGAGGTAGGGGTATTTTACAGTTTATAAAACCCAATTCTGGGCTAGAGAGATGGCTCAGCAGTTGGGAGCACTGACTATTCTTCTGGAGGACTTGGGTTTGATTCCCAGCATCCGCATGGCAGCTAACAACTGTCTATAATTCCGGAATCTGACACCCTTGTACAGTTATACATGCAGACAAAACATCAATTTGCATAAAATGAAAATAAATAAAAACATCCTCAAATTCTTCAAAAATATCTAGAGTGTATAAATATCCTCCATATATTTTGAAATTATACATTCTCCTACCTTTAGGGAAGAAAAAAGCAATAAGCAGAATTCCTTGCTACTTTCTCATAAAAAAAAAGGGGGGGGTATCATGAAGAGAAAAAGAACCTCGTTACAAATGGGATTTGTGTTCTAGTTCTTGCAAACACAAACATCAGATCAGTAAAACTTACCAGGTTAGTTACACAGGATGTTAGGCAGCTGCTTACAACTGTACACTGTACCACGGAAATCCATATGCAGCCAAGGATCATAGCGTTGACAGTTATCCCCAACTACCTCAACTACCTGGTGAGATAGTGAGTTGAAGGCTAACCTAGGCTACCTGGAGAGATAGAGATCAAGATCAAGACTGAGACTGAGGTAGAGATCTGGTGTAGAGAAACCCATGGTAATCTATCCGGAATAACTGAATTCTGTAGCTTGCAGATTTCAAATTCTTTTTTTGTAGCTTCACATGAACTTTGTCTGGTGATAGGCTTACCAAGAGACTGTTCAGTATTTCCTTCCCAAGGTGCTGCACTAGTACATATCTTAGGTCTCCATGGTAGTGGCTTTCTTTCTCAGCAGATCTGATAAGGCAATATTTTAGTTAATATGTAGTAGAATTCGGAGAGTTCTCTAGCAAACTTCCTTGTCTTGAACTCGCCCTCAGAGAACTTGACTATTAATTTTCAGCTTCATTTGCTCTTCAATTAGAAAAAAAAAATACGTTTGGTTTCAAAGCATTCCTATTTTCTTCTCTATTTCATTGCTTACTATTGAGGCTTCCAATTTTTAAAATCTTTGCTAGAAGCTATGGTTTGCCAAGCATGCACAGTTAAAACCTAATTTCCTGTATACGTCAGCCAACCCCAAAGAAGTTCGTTGGCTGACCAAGCTAGGCATTCGATGTCAGGTTTGTGCAGTGGGGCTGTCTGGAACACAACCTGCAATTCCACTGTTTACTTTGCACATGAAGAGCTCTCTTAAGATCTAACCTTTAGCCAGTGAATGCCTTTCATAATGGGTATTAAGCTAAACTATAAAATAGCCACATGGTGATGTTCTGAGCTACCTATGATCCAAAGGTCTAAACTAATTGGTCTTTCTATTCTTTTAAGAGAGAAAGATATTCTAATATTGCAAAAGACAGCAGATAACTCGCTAGTCACTCTTGCAACTGAAGGGATGTAGCCTAAAGAACTCCTCTGGCAAGATGGAGACATGAGGAGATCAGCCGTGTAGGAAGCCAGCCTAGATGAGGGATGACGAGCATCCACCGGCTCACCCCTAAACCTGTCAACGCTGTGATCCTTGGCTGCATATGGATTTCCGTGGTACAGTGTACAGTTTTAAGCAGCTGCCTAACATCCTGTGTAACTAACCTGGTAAGTTTTACTGATCTGATGTTTGTGTTTGCAAGAACTAGAACACAAATCCCATTTGTAACAAGGTTCATTTTCTCCTCTTGATACTTTTTTTTTTTTTAATGAGAAAGTAGCAAGGAATTCTGCTTATTGCTTTTTTCTTCCCTGAAGGTAGGAGAATGTATAATTTCAAAATATATGGAAGATATTTTATTTATTTGTTAATCATACTCTAGATATTTTTGAAGAATTTGAGAATTGAGTAAAGAGGAGTCTTTAAATAGAATCAGATTTTATAAACTGTAAAATAGTCCACTTAGTAATATGAATTGTTAATATTTGTTTAAAATATAAAATAGGCCTTTGGCATAATGTAAGTGTCCCAGTTCCTGGTTAACAGTGCTACTGTGGATATCTTGCTCACTGAGTAGCAAGGGCAGAGGCATTTTGTGTCAAGAGACTAGATTATTTGTTTGTCAGGTTTGACTAATCAGTTTTGATATAAAAAAGTTTTCTTTCTTATTATAGTCCCTTTCCATGTATTGTATGATATCATTATAATAGTGACTTAGTTGTATTTAAAGCAGCCATTAACTTTCTTTACATTAACTTTTATACTTATATATAACTTGAAAAACTCAAATGGTGTAGCTGGAAAGATATACATTCTTTTTCTCTAAAGATTAAAGAACATAGTTAGGTGATGGTGGTTTTAATCCTAGCATTGAGAGTCAGTCTCTATGAGTCTGAGACCAGTCTATAGAGTGAGTTCTCGGATAGCCAGGGCTATAAGGAGAAGCCCTGTCTCATAAAACCAAAAAAAAAAAAAACACCCCCAAAACAAAAAACCCATAACTTCTTAATGACAGGCTAGGTATGGCTTTTTGTAGCTTTATCATAAAGTAACTAGAGTCAAACACTGTACTCATTGTTATAATAACACATTGGAGGTAGAGTTCTCTAGTAGATTACAAAAGAGTATGTTACACGCTTACATTTAAATTTAAGCAAAGCAGCAAATCATTGCTTAGGCAAACTGTAGATAATAGCATTTCAAAAATAGTTTACAGAAGCCTTTGCCAAGATCTTACTGTCTTTGGTGCAGAAATGTCTGCTTTCGCTTCTATGGTTATAATACAAACTTAAAAATAGCATGGAAGTCAGGGATTGTGAGGAAGGTTGAGGCAGGGGAATCAGGAATGAATGCCAGCCAGGGCTACAGCAGATGCATGAGAGACTACTGGTTTCTGCCTTAAAAAAATTTCCTTTATTTTTTCAGATAGGCAAATGGGTATGTTGCAGTATATGTTTATATTTATACATATAATACTGTTTATATGGTCAAGAGAAAAGAATGAAGACTGGTAATTCCACTGTTAACCATAATTTTTTTTCGGTATTTTTCTCAAATATATTTTGGTGTATGTGTGTGTGTATACATATATATATTCACACACACATACACACACATCTATCTATCTATCTATCTATCTATCTATCTATCTATCTAGAGAGTTGATGTTGACCTCAAACATGACAATCCTCATGTCTCATCTCTCCTAAAGTTAGGTTAGAATTACAGGAGCAAACCACTGTAACTGGCTTAAACATTATATATACATATATATATAATTTTACATATATTCATTTTACTTCACATTATATTATAGATTTCCCTTTATATCCTAAAATTTTTGGGAAAGAAGCTCTTTAACATATTTAGAGTGCTCTGTCATGACTGTCCCACTGCAAGTTGTTAATTTTCTTGTTTTGAAACTGATTTTCCTTAGTTTTCAAAACTACAGTCTTTACTTTGCTTTTAGCATTCTGTTTTGTTCTCTGCCACATGTAGGCTCCTTGCCCCCAGGGTTTGGCAGCTCAAACAGACACTCAGTTCCTTTGTTGAGCCTGCTTTCCGTTCACCACCTACAGAGGGCACAGCCCCTGAGGTGGCAATTGCAAGAGACACAGTCTGCTGGTTTGACCAGTAAATGTAATAAAGTGTTCTAAGCCGGGCCTCCCACACAGGCTTGGGAGGGGCAGCGGCAGGTGGATGGACTCCTGAATGAAACCACTGTGCAACATGAGATACCACCTTATTATTCCTGCTGTCTTTTTAAATGTCATATCTGTTCTGATGAACATCCTTGACTTCAAGATTTTGATGCATGGTTGATATTAAGGCATTTTCTTTTTCATTAAAACATGATATGCATTCTGGGATAAAAGAATGTTAGGATTAAGTCAGGCAAGGTGATTCATGCCTATAACCACAAAAGATCCAGTTCAGTACAGATTTGAAGCCAGTCTGGGCTACAGAGTGAGCTCCAGGATATCCTGGGCTAGGGAGTGGGACAGTCAGTGATGATAACAATTAAACCACACACACACACACACACACACAGAGAGAGAGAGAGAGAGAGAGAGAGAGAGAGAGAGAGAGAGAGAGAGAGAGAGAGAGAGAAATGTTATAATTACTGGGGAAAGCACAGGCTGAACAGGGGCAGTTTACATTGACCTAAGGGGTTTGCATGTGAGCTCAGTCTATTAATGTATTTGAATTCCAGATACCATGTGCTGTAGAAAAAAAAATCGTGAATGCTCTCATACCACTAGTATTGTGAGATGGTTTATATAGCAAAAACAACCCCTCCAAAGATTCATAGCAGATAATTTGTGGAAGCACATTTTACTGTAGTCCTGAGGGTATGATAGCAAATTAAAGACTTAGTTTCATCACAATTTTCTCAGCTTTGGTAACAATTTAACAGCTGAGGACTAACTCCAGAAGGGCTCCCTTAGTGTTAATCTGTTCAGTGGAGTCCCTGGGAATCTGTGCATCTGTAGTTCTGCAGTGGCTGCAGCTGGAAACTCAAGAAAATCAATTATATGACCAGAGCCCACACAAAAGGTGAAGTTTATTGAAGTGTCAAAGTTTGGATCACAAGACACTTAAAAGTTACTCAAGTATTGTATTGTAGTTTCATCATTTTGACAAATTTGAGAATAATGATGATGCAATTTAAAATTTACTTATGATGTTCCAAATGAACTAAAAGACTGTTAAAAAACACAGAGCTCAGGAGGCTGCCCTGTTTAAACAATCATGTGCACATATCAGTACCTTTTTGTATGTTAACATGTAACATTAACAACAACAATAGAAGGTAACTGGGTCAGGTGGGTGCTGGAGAGACAGACCCCTTAGTGAGTGTGTACTGCTCTTGCACAGGTCTCAAGTTTTTCCTTTCTTACTTCCCACATTGGGTGGTCACAACCATCTATAACTCCAGCTCCTGGGATCCACTGCTTCTATCCTCTGGGCACCTGACCCAAGTGCACACTAGAATCCCCCCACTTCATAACTTAAGATAATAAAAACAAATCCTAATAAGATAATGGTGTAGAACCCTAATCCCTCAATTCTGTGCAACACCCAGACATTTGCATAGTCTGTTTTCTTGTAGAAACAGGCTTCCCATACAACAGAGAGTAATTCAGATCTAAAACTGTGTGTGTCATAAGGAGCAAGTCTAAAGATGGACATTTATTTTTTGTTGTTTTTGAGAAATGGGTCCTTTAGCATTTCCAAAAGACAATTATGTATGTATGTATGTATGTATGTATGTTTGTATGTTTGTATTTATGTATGTATGTATGTATGTATGTATGTATGTATGTATGTATGTATGTATGTATTGAGGCAGAGTTTCCCTCTGTGTAGCCTTGGCTGTCCTGGAATTTGCTCTGTAGACCAGGCTGGTTTTGAACTCAGAGATCCACCTGTCTCTGCCTTCTAAGTGTTGAGATTAAATGTGTGCATCACTACCACCTGGGTAGATTTTTAAGAAATTTTTATTTTATGAGTTTGGAAGTTTTTCTAGTAGATGTGTATGTACACGATGTATGTGCAGGACCTGTGGACCTTAGAAGAGGGCATTGATCCTCTGGACCTGGTGGGAAAGATGATAGTGAGTCACCATGTGGGTGCTGAGAACCCATCCAGATTGTCTTCAAGAACAGCAATTCTCTTAAGTGCTGACCCATCCTTTCAGCCCATGAGACAGACAGGGTCTTATTGTGTAGTCCTGATTGGTCTGAACTCATTACATAGATCATTATGTAGTCTGACCTCAAAGTTGCAATACTTCTTATTCTCCCTCCCACGTGATGAGATTGTAGCTGGGCACCACCACGTCCAACTTTATAAACATTCAAACCATCAAAGTCCTACCCTACCTTTAAAAACAAAAGTTTAAGAACTATAGGCTGGCTTTTGAACTTTCTATGTATTTGGATGACCTTGAACACCCAATCCTCTGGATTTTACTTCACAAATGTTTAAATTAGAGATGTATACCATAATACTCCATAAGGTACTAGGCACTTTAAAAAAATTCCTTCATTACCACAAGGTTCAAATAATTTCTAGGAGCTTTAAACAAAGAGTGTAATTGAAATACAAGCAGTCAAATAACAAAAACCAAAGCATATTAAAAAAAACAAACACCCAAATCAAAACCAAACAACCCACAACTTTGTTTCATTAAATTATACAAGGAATATGTCAAAAATCTAGGAGTGAGAATGCCTTGAAAATCCTAAAACAGCGCCTAGACGGGTAGCTTGGGGTTCGGAGCATTTGTGCTTGCAAAGGACCCAGCTTTAATTTCCATGAGCTATATGGTGGCTCACAACCATCTGTAATCCTAGATCTAGGGGATCCAACAGGCACACACATAGTACACATACAGGCATGCAGGCAAAACATTCATTTGCACATAGTAAAATAAATAAATATATTAAAAGAAAAGCCTAGGCCAGGCAGTGGGGATGTACACCTTTAATCCTGGCACTCAGGAGGCAGAGGTAGATGGACCTCTGAAGTGGAGTCCAGCCTGATTTACAGAGCGAGTAGCAGGACAGCCAGGACTACACAGAGAAACCCAGTCTTGGCAGGGGTGCCTAAAGCAAATCCAGGCTCCCTAACAATTTAACTATTTAAAACTTCAGTTATACTGTTTACTAAGAAAATAGACAGAAATGATGCAAAGAAAGTTTCAATGTGGAAAAAGACAAGTGATACATTAGCCAACTTGGATAGAAATAAAAGCCCTTAAAATAAGAATCTGAATAACCACAGAGCAGACCTTCAGGGCTGGCAAGGTGGTTAAGTCAAAGATGCTTTGAGCCAAGGCTAGTGACCTGGGTTCATCTCTAGACCCATGTGATAGGCGAGAACCTACTTTTGCAAGTTCTTCTTTGCTCTCCACATGTGTCCTGTGGCAAGCTCAATCCTTTCCAATAAACGTAGTAAAATTAAAGAAAAAACTTACAAATGCTAATCTGCATGTGCTAATAGTCAATTCAGACCAAGCACAGATCTGGAAGGGAAAATCTTTCTGCTATTAGCTCAGTAAAGATACAAATATTCATGAAAAAAGAAGTTCATGGCTAATAAAGGTCCCGTGGGTAAGCTAGGGTTAACATGCACTATGGACTAGCATGCAAGTTATAACTGTCTAGAAAACAATTTATTAATAAATATCAAAATGATATATTTTAGCCCTACACATCAAGAAACTTACTTGAGATTATTACATAACTAATGATGTGTGAAGTACTACATATAACAAGCTTGCACATGTCAAGGAAAGATTCCTAAGAGCTTACACTGAATTATATATATATATATATATATATATATATATATATATATATATATATATTTTTTTTTTTCAAGACAAGGTTTCTCTGTGTAGCTCTGGATATCCTAGAACTCACTCAGTCTGTAGACCAGGCTGGCAAACTCACAGAGATTTACCCAACTCTACCTCCCAAGTTCTGGGATATATGTAAAGGCATGAGCCACCATATCCATCTGAAATATTTTATGTATATATCTGTGTGCTACATGTGTGTTTGGTGCTCTGGGACAGCAGAAGACCCCCATGGATCTGGAGTTACAGATGGTTGTGAGCCACCATGTGGGTGCTGGGTACTGAACCTAGGTCCTCTGCAAGAGAAATAAAGGCTCTAAATCACTGACCTATCTTTCCAGCTCTTTAAAATTTTTAAAAATTTAAATTTATTAGCTTATATTTGTCAGTGCTACAGTTGAATCTAGAACCTTGCACATGGCAGCCTAGTGTTATACCACAGAGTCACTCCCCCATCTCTGGTTGATTTTTTAAGTTGATACATAAAAACATAAAAAATTGTATTCTACAAGTACCTTATTTGAATCTTCTCAGAATGTTATGAGTTGAATCTATGTAGAGGGGGAGGAGCTTGTTTATTTATTTATCTATATCTATCTATCTATCATCTATCTATCTATTTATATATTTATTTATTTATTTGAGTCAGGGTCTAAGTCTCTGGCCTGAGATTTCAAGTAATTCCCCTGTCTTAGATACAATGTTGAAGTTACAGGTAGGAAGCAGCATAATTGATTTATGGATTAACTGTTATTTTTCTTACATGTGAAATGAGAAATACCAAGTCAAACATTTCTCTTATGGAGCAAATGTATATTAAAATGAGATATAATGCAGACCATTCTACTTGACTCCCATTGTGAGGGAGAAAGTTAAGAACTTGATTAGTTCCAGCTCAGGAACTAACTGAAGACAAGGCTTGTGCCAAGCAGTAGGTGTTGGCTTCACAGGGTCTGTGATGTGGGGCCAGGTTTGTGTGTTGGAGGCAGGTAACTCACTGGAGCTTTGCAGGGGCTGGAGATCTAAAGTACAGTGAGCACCTTTGTGTGTTCATGAAGATCACAGATTCTCTGCAACCACAGAACCCAAGCTCTTTACTAAACTTTTTTGGGCCTTGGCTGTAAAACAGGGTTAGTATTAGTACATGTTTTGTAGCATTATTGAGCCAACTTATTGTGATTTAACATAAAACAGAGTAATGTTGGCCCTTTTATAAGTCAAGGTTCTCTAGGGGAAAAATAGTAGACTGTATATGTATGTATATATCTGTATCTATATGTCTATATACATATACTATGCATTAACTTATCCATTATAATCTGAGTAGCCCAAAATGGCCATCTGTGTGATAGAGAGGTTGAGAACTAGGTAAGTGCTGAGTCTAGGAGCTGGATGCTTCAGCCATTCCAATCTAGTACCGAAGGCCTGAGGCTCTGAAACCTCTTTGTATCTGGGCCTCCACCTGAAGGTCCCATATACCCCGTGGGAAGATCCCCCAGGTTGTCCTTCCTGGAAACCCCCACAAAGATCCACCTGCAAGCTCTTAGTTGATTCCAGATTCAATCAAGTTGGCAAACAAGATTAACTATGATGCCCTTATGCATTAAATTAGGAGACACTTCTCTTCAGTGTCTGGAAGCCTATGAGGAGGGTCTGGGAAACAATTTTAGAGATTTGTAGAAACCATCAGAGACACCATCAATAGCATCAGTCAAGTTTTTCAAGTTCTTTGAAAATTTTTATTAGTGACTCATTATTCTTCCTTGTTTTATATAGGATGATTCAGATTTCTTTCTTCTCATGCTTTGGTTTCCATAGTGTGTGTTCCTAGGAATGTGTCCATTTTTATCTGTTATTCAGCTTGTCCATGTAGGACTGTTCAGGATGATCTATCAGAATTGTGTTTCTGTACAAAGCAGCAGTGGTGGTCATGCTTTCATTTCAGATCTCAGTAAACTGTCTTCTCTCTGCTTCTTACCAACACACCTACAGGCTGTCAATACTGTTGGTCTTTCTAAGCCAGCTTTTGAGGTCATCGATTTTCTGCATGTTTTTTTCTGTCTTCTACCTGATTTACCTCTGCCCCACCCTTTGTTTATCCCACCTTCTACCTCTGATGGCTTTGTTCATTCTATTTCCAATGTCAAGTTGCTCATCTGATTTTCTTCATTCATGTCAGCACTTAAAATTAAAAAATTGCATCTATTTATGTATTTATTAGTGTGTATGTTTTAGTGTGTGTGTGTGTGTGTGTGTGTGTACATACAGCCATATGTGGAGGGTAAGAAGACAGTCTACAGGAACCAGTTCGCTTCTTCTGCCATGTGGGTTCTGGGGATTTCTCTCAGGTTATCAGCTGACTGTGAGCACATTTACCTGTTTAGCTGTCTGGACAGCCCAACATTTATTATCTCCTTATCATGGCCTTCTATGCCTCTCTCATTCTGGTATATAATAGTTCGTTTTTTGTTTTTTTTACTTGTATTTAAATATTTTTCTAATTTGTCTTATGACTTCTGTGATCTATCATTTTTTTAAAAAATAGAATGTTGTGAATGTTTAGTTTTTCTTGTTATCAGTTTTTATTTCATCTTGTTGTGTTTGGTGAGGATACCTTGTGTAACATCCATCGTTGATCCTTGTGGTTTAACATGCGGTCCGTCTCAGGAAGTGAGCTATGATGATTGTGAGGGGGATGGTAAATGAATGGAGGTAGGGAAAGTGTTGGTGAAATTCACTTCATCAGAAAACTTCAGACCACCAAGGATGATGATGTTTGTCTTTTTAATCTTTTTGATTCCTTTTCAAATTAACCTCACAATGTGAGGTCCTTGAATAATGCCAGCAGGGGTTCCTAGAGCATTTGAAGTTTGGTGCAGGGGTAGGGAGTGGGGATAAGTATTGAACAGCAGTTTCCCATCAGGTATTGTTGAGTCCTGAAATGCATGGGAAGTAGGGGTTTACCATTAGCTTAGGCAGTCTTCCGTGACAGTCTTGCCTGTTCCGAGGCCACACTGGATACTTAAATCACACTTCCATCCTTCTTGGGACTTTTTTTTTTTTTTTTTGTCATTTCCTGTGGCATATTTTGTTTATAGAACCAGAAGCCAAGGATGGACACTATATCCCTTGCTGTATTGATTACATCTGTAACTCAGTGTTTCAGATCAATGAACTTTTATTGTTGTTGCTATTTTGCTTTTTGCGTTATGGTCTTAATACAATCTTGGTTGGCCTGGAATCTACTATGTAGACCAACCTGGCCTCAAAGTCATAGAAATCCACCTGCCACTTCCTTCTGAGTGCTAGTATCAAGGGTATGTGCTACCATACCCAGCCTAGATAACTGTTTATGCTTTTTAAATAATTTTTAATTTTTTTGAGGTTATAATATAATCACATCATTTCCCCCTCCTTTTCCTTCCCATTTTTTTTCTTCCAATACATGGCCTTTTTTTCTCTTATTGTTAGGATATACATTTATATATACATATATAAATATTACATATTTATAAATACAGAGTTACAATTCACATGTTACTTGTATGCATATGTTTTCAGGGCTGACCCTTTGGTATTGGATAACAAATTGCACGCTCTTCTCTGAGGAAGAATATTCTTTTTACTCTCAGTATTCCTTAATTATCTATAGTTACTTGTTTTGAATTGAGCCCTTGTGAGCTTTCTCCTTCAGCAAACTCTTAAGGGGAGGGTCTGTGCAGATAGGATGTTGCAAATCTCTGTCTCCAGACTCAGGAGGTGAGGCAGTTGGATTGAAGGGTCTAAACCAGCTTATAGTACTTGGAGAAATGTTGTTTCACTAGAACAGACAAAGCCAAGTCAAATCAAATCATGGAGGTTCTGATCAGGACCAACCACCAGTACTAGACATTCACTTGCAGGTTGCCTTTGTCTATGGTTTAATAAAGTTAGTAGAGCAGAGTATGAATGAAAAGTAACTCATATTCCTGTGATACCATTGACTTGAACATTATGGGTTGGATAATGCCATTCTTTATAATCTTCTTGCAGACAAAAGACTCTGTTCAAACCATGATCAGAGAGATGAGTAATATATGGACTCTCCCTCCAATTTCTTTTATTTGTTTTAAAATACCACCACCACCACTAACACCACCATCACCAAAAACAAATAAAAAGCCCACAGCCAACCAACCTATCATAGAAAACCTTCTTAAGAGCTTGCCTAGAATATAGGAGGCTCTGGATTGGATTTCTGTAAAACCAAAAACCTCCCAAACCCCCTAAACCCAACCAAACAGTAACAACAAAAAAACTCAGAACAGAATAAAAACAAAAGCAACTAATGTCACTCACATTCTGAACTGTAGCCAAAAGTTTTTCTGACCCACCTGGGCCGGTGGTCTAGACAAATCTCTCCCACCTGCTGCCCCACAACTGCCATAAAATAATTCCTTAGAGGCTTATATTAATTGTAAACTTTTTGGTCTATGGCTTAGGCTCATTACCAACTAGTTTTTATAACTCCGCCCATTTCTGTTAATCTATGCCTTGCCACGTGGCTGGTGGCTTACCAGTACTTTCGCATCTTGCTTCTCCAGGCAGAGGGCAGCATCTGCCCTGACTCTGCTTTTCTTCTCCCTCTTCCTTTGCGTGGATTTCCTGCCTGGCTGTATGCTGTCTTCTCATAGGCCAGAACAGCTTCCTTATTAGCCAGTGGAAGTGACACATATTCACAGAGTACAGGAAGACATCCCACAACATTGAGCCACTATACTCTTATATCCTAGATCACAGAGTAAGTTTGGAGGATCATCCTGTGCTATATGACAGTTACCATGAAACCAGGATGATTTAAAAAAAAAAAAAAAGAAACAAAAACATTTAAAATATAATTGTCATTTAAAATTATCTGTATGTGTGTGAATATTTCTGTGTGGGTATCTGCATGGGGTTACAGGTATCTGTGGAGGCCAGAAGACGGTATTAGATCCCCTGAAGATGGGGTTTCAGGTGATAGTGAGAAGCCTGATGTGGGTGCTGGGAAGAAAGTAAAGTCCTCTGCATAGGTGGCTGTAGGGGGATTGTGTTCTGTTCCATTATAAATAATTGTCTTGCCTGCTGGTTTAATAAAAATGCTGGTTGGCCAAAGGCAGACAGGAAATGTGGGCAGGGCTACCAGACTAAGACAACTCTGGGAACATCTCAGAGCAGAGCAGAGATGCCACAGAGATGCAATGGAGACAAGACAATGAAACGGCCACAGATGCAGAGGAAAGAAGCTGAAATGCTGCTCTGAGATGGGTGGGCCACATGGATGAACAAGATAAGAAAGATGAGTTAGTTTAAGGGTAAAGAGTTAGCTAGCCATATGCCTGGGCCTTAAGTCAATCAGCGTAAAGTTAACACAAGCATCTGTGTGATTATTTGGGCCTACTCAGCAGTGGGGCTGAGAGCTGGTCCAAACCTGTGGACTAGATGGGGAAAGGCCAGCCAGAAACCTAGTACAACAGGTGTCACTCTCAACCAGTGAGCTGTCTCTCTAGCCATAACAGATGCCACCTTTTCATTTTTACTTTTTATCTTATTTTTTTTATTTATCTGAGTGTTTTGCCTACACATCTTCGCACTGTTTTCAGACCTAGTACCTGCAGGGGCCAGAAGAGGGTGTCAGATTCCCAGGAAGTGGAATCACAGATGGTTGTGAGTTGTCCTATGGATACTCAGAACTGAATCCCATATCTTCTGGAAGGGCCATTGTTCTTAACTGTGGAGACATTTCTATAGTCCAGTGAATTTCAACTTTCCTAACACTGCGACCCCTTAATATAGTCCCTTATATTGTGGTGAGCATAACTATAAAATTATTTTTATTGCTACTTCATAACTGTAATTTTGCTACTGTTATGAATCCTAATGCAAATGTCTGGCGAGCAGGATAGTTTTATTGAACCCTAGGAAGGAGTCTTGACCTGTATGTTGAGAACTCTACTAGCTCCATAAAGGCCATCTTAAAAATTTCATATATGTGAGAACTCAAGAGAAAATTTATATTTTATTAAATGTGATATTCAAATTTGTATGTTTGCCCATATTTACTGAGTAATTGGAAATAAAGGGGAAAAATTAACATTATTTCTTTTCTAATTCAGAAGGCCTTTGTCTGAATAAGCTGCCTATTCCATAGATCCATTTAATTTGTCCTGGGGTGTCTGCCCTCCCTCCTCAGTCACACTCCACCTCCCACCCTGCGGGTGCTGAAGAATTTCTAAGCACAATATACAGAATTTGTACCAGCCTTTTGTCCAGCTTCATGACAGATGAAATGACTTGAAAACATTTGGCAAATTACTCTACGGTTAGCAGACAATGAAAAGAACTCAATTCCATGAAGCTGGAAGAAAAAGATGTAATGGTACCCTACTGGGACATTGATGGTATTGATGATATTTATTGTTCCTTCTTCATTTCAGGGCAGACAGCTTGACACGGGCAAACCATACAATCTTAGTGAGGCGGTGAGTAATTACTTCTATTGTCCAGAGCTTTACAGTTTGTGTTGAATATCCTTTAAAAAAGGATATTGGTCTGTTTTATTACAATAAGAGAAATTCCTAAATAAACTCTTATTTATTTATCTTTGGTTAAAAAAAGGGTTCTTTGAATAGTGAGAAGTCTGAATAATAGAGTTCAATAAAAATGAAATATTGTAAAATAGAAAAATGAAAGGACTAATATAAACCCATGATTTTGCCTACACAGCTGGGGGGTTTGGGATTATAATTTAATATTTTGTTGTATATTGTCTGAGAAGGTTGAGCTATATAATTTTGTTCTTTCATCAGTTATGTGTTGTAGTTTTATTACTTTTCTACATGCATATTCATTTATTCAACAACCGTTTACTGACTCAACATACATATGTGGCAGGTACGGGGCCCACAGATGTCTTAGATATGGTTTCTATTGCTGTGAAGAGACACCATGACCACAACAACTCTTATAAAGAAAACCATTTAATTAGGACTAGGTTATGACTTCAAAGGTTTAGTCTATTATCGCCATGGTGGTGCATGGAGGCAGACATGGTGCTGGAGAAGGAGCTGAGAGTTCTACATCTTGATCCACAGGCAGCAGAAGCAACTGTGTGTCACACTGAGCATAGATTGAGCAAAGGAGACCTCAAAGCCCACTTCCACAGTGACACACTTCCTCCTTCAAGGCCACGTCAAACTCCAACAGAGCCACACTTCCTAATAGTGTTGCTCCCTGTGGCCACCATTTTCCTTCCAAACACCACAGAAGAAGAGGTTTTACAACTGGAGTCTGTGTTTGAAGGAACCATAAGCTTTTGAATGCATACATAAAACAATGGACGAAAACCACAATAGTGTTGTTATGATGGGACATTTAAGAGGACACACAGGATAAGAGATCACCTCATTTGCCTGCAAGACCTTCAGACTGAAAGAGGAAGAGTTTTCCAGAACAAAGATTCTTAAACATTTCCGTATTGGCGGCCTTTTCCCTCTCAGCAGCTTACATACAGTCTCAGGTGTATGTGGGACAGTGACGTAAGTCTGGATTGGGGACGACACAGTGGGAAAAAGTGTTGGCCACTGACCTGACCACCTGAGTTAAATTCCCAAGACCAGTGTGGCGGAAGGAAAAAACTAACTTCTGTAGGGTACTGGGAACCGAACCTGTGTCCAGCAAGAGCAGACAATGCTCTCAACCATCAAACGATTTCTCTAGCCCTTTAGGTAAACATTTGGTAACATATCTTTAACATTTTTCCCAGAGTTGACAGATATTTTAATTTTATGTTAAAATACTTCTTTGCATAAATATGTAGTATAAAATGGCAGAAACATATTTAGGGCCATTTCAGAAATGGTTAGAAATTGTCTCCTAATCCAAGTTAGAATTCAAAGACAACTTTTTTTGTATATATGTATATAATAGATCTGATTATTCATTCTCCCCTCTTTTCTTTTTTTGTAAACACAGTCTTTTCCTTTAATTAATTTATTTACCATGTATACAGTATACAGAAGAGGGCACCAGATGTCATTATAGATGGCTGTGAGTCACCATGTGGTTGCTGGGAATTGAACTCAGGACCTCTGGAAGAACAGTCAGTGCTCTTACCCTCTGAGCCATCTCTCCAGCACCCTTCTCCCTTCTTTTCATCTCCCTCTCATCTCTATAAATCCTAATTATTCCTAACAACCTTTTTTCTAGATTCATGACTTTTGGCTTGGTTTTGTAACCCATTTAGTGTAAATAAGACCATACATGTGACTGTTGGATTGGAACTATCCCTTAGAGACTGGTGGCGTCTTGTTTGGGGGATAAACTAGCCCTTTTCATTCAAACAGAAATAATGATAGAAAATAATAAAAGTTACTTTAAAAAAGTAAATTGTGTTTCTATGAGAATAGAAAACCTTGCATATATAACTTTAAAGACTAAGACTGCGATTTATACCATCATAACTCTATGAACAGAGTTGTGTCAGGGAGCATTCACTGTTATTGTGTGACAAGACCTTATGCATGTAAAGTGGACATGTTAGGTGCTTATAGCTAATGCTACAGTGAAATCATGCATTATAGTTAACTGCTTCTAGAAATGCCTCAGACCGGGGACTGGAGAGATGGCTCAGCAGTTAAGAGCATTGTCTGCTCTTCCAGAGGACCCAGGTTCGATTCCCAGCACCCACATGGCAGCTAACAACTGTCTGTAGTTCCAGTTCCAGGCAAACACCAAGGCAAATAAATAAAGTAAAAAAAAAATGCCTCAGATTATTACATATATGATTCTGATTTAATTTTGAGATTTAGAAATCTTTTACTGTTCCCATTTTTTTTCATGACAGCCCTCTCCCACATTTAAGGGAGGTTGTGACCCCTAGTTTAACAAGTTATGTTCTTAGAGGTGGTGGCACATGCTTTTAGTCCCAGCACTCAGGAGGAAAAGGCAGGCAGATCTCCTAGTCTGAAGGCAGCCTGATCTACAGAGTGACTTCTAGGACAATCAGGACTATGCAGAGAAACCTCATCTTCAAAACCAAAACCACTTTCCACACTGCCCTGGGACGGGTCCATACGGCGTTGTTCTTGATTCCAGTCGTAACTTAAAGGGAAACTTAACACAGTGTCTGGAGCTCTTGATGTCCTGCAGATGAAAGAGGAGGATGTCCTCAGCTTCCTTGCTGCAGGAACCCACTTAGGTGGCACCAACCTTGACTTTCAGATGGAGCAGTACATCTACAAAAGGAAAAGTGATGGTATCTACATCATAAATCTGAAGAGGACCTGGGAGAAGCTGTTGCTTGCAGCCCGGGCTATTGTTGCCATTGAGAACCCTGCTGATGTCAGCGTCATCTCCTTCAGGAACACTGGGCAGTGAGCCGTACTGAAGTTTGCTGCTGCCACTGGAGCCACCCCAATTGCTGGCCGGTTCCCTCCCGGGACCTTCACTAACCAGATCCAAGCAGCCTTCAGAGAGCTACGGCTTCTAGTGGTCACTGATCCTAGAGCTGACCACCAGCCCCTCACAGAAGCATCTTATGTCAACCTGCCCACCATTGCTCTGTGTAACACAGACTCTCCTCTGCGCTATGTAGACATTGCCATCCCATGCAACAACAAGGGAGCTCACTCAGTGGGTCTGATGTGGTGGATGCTAGGCCGGGAAGTACTGCGCATGCGTGGCACTATCTCCTGTGAACACCCATGGGAGGTTATGCCTGATCTGTACTTCTACAGAGACCCAGAGGAGATTAAGAAGGAGGAGCAGGCTGCTGCTGAGAAGGCCTTGACCAAGGAGGAGTTTCAGGGCGAATGGACTGCACCAGCTCCTGAGTTCACTGCTGCTCAGCCAGAGGTGGCCGACCGGTCTGAGGGTGTGCAGGTGCCCTCTGTGCCCATCCAGCAGTTCCCTACTGAAGACTGGAGTGCCCAGCCATCCACTGAGGACTGGTCAGCAGCTCCCACACCACAGGCCACCGAGTGGGTTGGAGCCACCGCTGAGTGGTCCTGAGCTCTACAAACACCTGAACAGAGGGAAAAAAAGATGGAAGGAAAATAAAGTTCTTAGAAAGTGGGAAAAAAAAAGAAAATCAAAACCAAAACCAAATCAAGACAAAACAACAACAAAAACCTAAAAAGAAAAAAAAGAAAGAAGCAACATTCTAATGTTGAGGCAGGAGAAATGGATCCACATGCCACTAAACCTGATGGCCTAAGCTTGATACCCCAGACCCATATGAAGAAAGAGAACTGACTCTCATAAACTGTCCTCTGGCCTCCACATCTGTCACACACACATACACACAGACACACACACACACACATGCACAGACACACACAGACACACACAGACACAGACACACACACATACACACACAGACATACACACACACACAGACATACACACACACAGACACAGACACACACACACATACACACATAGATAGACATAGACACACACACAGACATACACACACAGACACACAGATATACACACATAGAGACACACACATAGACATACACACAGAGATACACACAGACAGACACAGACACACACACATGCACACACACAGACACAGACACACACACAGACATACACACACAGACACAGACACACACACACACACACACACACACACACACACGTACAGACATACACACACACACACTTAACATGTAATAAAAATGAAGTTGTATTATAGAAGCACCAAAGGTAAAAGATAAGTCAGGTAAGAGTGAGCTGTGGGTCAAATGTTAGAATACCTTGCCCAGGTCATGAGTGTTCTGGATGCTGTACTTGGTAATTTGATGTTGATGTATAAGATGTCTAAGATGATGACAATGGCAAGAGAAAGTAAAAGAATAATGTGGTCAGATGGTAGGGGTGCACATCCTTAATCCGAGCACTTGGGAGACAGAGGCAGGTGGAACTTCCTGAGTTTGAGGCCAGCCTGGTCTACCAAGTGAGTTCCAGGATAGCCAAGCCTACACAGAGAAATCCTGTCTTGAAAAACCAAACCAAACCAACCAACCAAACAAAAAAGAATGGTGTGAGCAAAGTGTTTTTGTTTTTAACATAGGGTCTAACTATATAGCCTTGGCTGACCCAGAACTTGATATATAGACCAGGCTGACCTCTAAGTCATAATGATCTACTGGCCTCTACCTCCTTGAGTGCTGGGATTAAAGTCCTATGCCACCATGCTGGGCACATATTCAGTTTTTAAAGAGAACTCTGCAAAGAAACAATTGAAAGGGGTCTTCCAGAAGCATTTGACAAATTGTGAAGGGCATATCAGACAGCTGAGATGGTGAGGTGGGAGCCAGATAGAACTTGGCTAATGACCAAGTGGGTCAGGAGGACTTGGGGATGCCTTGTTCATGAGTAAGGGGTAAGAGAAAGAAAATGTATCTGGGTTAGGCTACTCAAGCATACAAATGGGAGAATGTGTAGGTATGAAGAATTCAGTGTGTCACATGCTTGCTCTGTAGTGACTCAGGTGCAGATGTCTAATGCAGGGGTGCATGTCTGGGTGGAGCTTGTTAGAAAGTTAGGTCACAGGTATTGGGGTTAGGGTTATCAGCACATTGCCTGGGGAGGAACGGTCAAGATAGTGACAGGGACAGATGAAGCAGGAGCCATGGACCACCAGCCCAGTAGGAGACCAGGAGAGCTGTGAGAAGACATTTGAGAGCAGATTTGGGGTAAAAGCAGCCATTCAAAAATGGTCTACCTATTAGTTTTGACATTCTACCTGGTTGAATGAATTCTACTCACAGTTACTGGTGTGAGTCTTTCTGGTTGTATGAGGAAAGCTGGAGACCCATGACATGCTTGATGTCTTACTGGCTCACATATACCCAGCAAGTGGGGTATTGGATGCTCTGGGGTGTTATGTTGCCCAGGGCTTAACTACACTTTGCAGTCTTGCCAACTTGCAATGAGCCACAGTGTGCCCTGGTCTGTCCATAGATATGCAGCTCTGGTTAGAAGCACCACTGGGATCTTTCAGGGGAGCTTATTTTTGTCAATATATTTGAATTTCTAAACAACAAGGTGGCACTTTTTGTTACTATGTACCTCCAAGAAATTAAAAAAAAAAAAGTCACATCTTCATTTACACCCATGTCTTATTATCTCTTGCAGTGCATCCAAGGATGTCAGTTTTGGAATTCTATAGATCAGGAAAAGTGTGCTTTAAAGTGTGTAAGTATTAATTATTGTTGTGTATCTTTGAGATAAGGCCTAATGTAGTCTAGGCTGGCCTCAAACTCATATGTAGCTAAAGATAATCTTAAATTTCTGATCTTCCTGCTCTACTTGGAGTACTGGATTACAGTCATGCACTGTCACATCAGTTTATGTGGTACTGGGGGTTGAGCCTGGGCCAACAGTCTATCAACTGAACCACAGCCCACTTCCCTAATATCTTATTCTGTTAATGAGCTAAATTATTGGCAGTGACATTTGGATGAGAATGTTAAAGCTGAGTTTGGCAACTCATTATTCCAGAGACAGAGCAGAAATAATTTAGTGTTTGAACTCAGCTTGGGTTACAAACATCATGAGTCTCTATAAAAAACTAATTATTCATATACTCACCTTCATCATCTTTCTTGCTTTGTAGACCTTAGTTATAAAAGTTATTTATGCCCCTTCCCACTTGTTGCTGTGTGCATTAAAGAATGGAATTTTGCAAAAGGAGGAATGTTTGACATCTGGACTGAGTTATTCTTACATACCATTACAAATTGCAACTTAATTATTTGTCTAGTTATGTACTGAAAACTATTAATGCCACTATGTAAGTTCCTACAGAGCATGAGCACTTTCCTAGGCCACGTCTCCTTCAGTGTCCAGGGTAAGGCACAAAGCAGGTACTAATTCTTGCTGAGTTCATGAGTGGGAATATCATTTGCTGCCAGGAAACCATACAGAAAGCTACCAATGTGGGCAGAGGAAATTGCTAGTTAGAGCTCCTTGTGGTTTCCATTTCAGTTTGTCTCCCTTGGGCTTGGTGAAATTCTCTAGCTTTTTCCATTACAGGCTGCCTCCCGGTTCACTGAGATTTTCCTGTAGATAAACCACTTCACTATTTTCCTAGTAATGCAAGTATCATAATTTTTTAAAATTTATTTTAGCTTTTTATTTATGTGCATTGGTATGAAGGTGTCAGATCTCTGGAACAGGAGTTACAGACAGTTGTGAGCTGCCATGTGGGTGCTGGGAATTGAACCCGGGTCCTCTGGGAGAACAGCCAATGCTCTTAACCCCTGAGTCATCTCTCCAGCCCCAAGTATCATGATTTTTAAGTTATTCATACAATAGGTTACCTGGACTCAACTCTTTATTTATTTATTTTGAGGTGGGATTTCCATATGCTCTTGAATTTGAGACCCTCTTGAATGGGCTTCCCAGTGATGGGTTTACAGGCATATGACACCACGCCCACATGAACTGCTGTATACTTTCTCATTGTTGATTGTCAGTAGTGGAAAGATCAGTTGGAAGAAATGTACAGCTGAATCACTAAAATCATCTGCCACGTTCAGGACATTAAGTAACTTTCTTTTCCTCTTGTCTTCTATGCAGAATGATACGTATGCCACCGTTTGTGAGGTGAGTTCATAACCACGAGATATAATCAAACCCAAGTGGGTATTCTTAGACTTCAAAAGGCTATTAAAGGAAGATGAAGAAATCCTCAGTCATAAATGAAGGTCTAATCTCATTTTGTCACAGACATTTGCTGTTTGATGTATCTATGTGTATATGTCTTTATTAGTATGTATGCACATACACACAAATTCACATATATACATAAACAATAATCCTTCTGGGTCCAAGGGAGATAGGGCTTAGGAAGTCCTCAAATTCCCAAACTCTTGCATATTCGAGTCCTTCATTGGAAATGAAATAGCATATGCATACACCCTATGCACATCTTTACATTCTTCATACCTTAAGTTGTCTATATTTATCTCATTTCCCCTGCTTCTTCTCCTCCTTTTTGAGACCGTATCTCATGTATTGTAGACTGAATTCGAACACTCTCTTAGCTAAAGATAACTTTGAATCCCTGCTTTTCCTGTCTCTATGACCAAGTGCTGTTGCAGACCTGTGCCATCGTGTTCAGCTTAAATAGCCTTTTAAGGTATGTTATTTATGAAAAGAGAGACAAAAATAAGTGTATGTACACATTTAGTTAAGATGCAATTACAAATATTCTTGATTCTCAGTTATCTGAATATGAAAAATCTCCAGAAATGTATAACCTCCTCAGAGCAGGGTGAAGCTTTATCTAGAAGATTGTAATTTCCTGTCTTGGTCTGAGGGGAGGCGGAGTCTGACGAGGTGGGGTTAGGGTGGAAGAGGAAGAAGAGAAGAGTGCATTCTGGGATATCTCTGTTCAGAGCATTTTCTTTTCTTTTCTTTTTTTTTTTGCTTATTTATTTTGTGTTTGTGTTGGGTACGTGGCTATGCTCATGCACGTGTGTGGATAGCAGGAGTCATTTCTCCTCTCTACCAAGTGGGTTCTGAGGATGAAACTCCACCTGCCAGCCTGGCCACAAGCTTCTGTAATCAGCCACCTCGCTGGCTTGGGATTGCATTTTCTTTCTCCAAACACAGAGTACTCTGCCATTTACATCATATTACATGAGATGTTGTAGGCAGGTGTGGTGGTGTACACATCTATTCTAATCATGTAGGAGGCAGAGGCAGGAGGATCACAAGTTTGGGACCAGCCTGGACTACAGAGATCCAAAATTAAAACTGAGACGGAAAAGCAAACCCCAAAGAGAACACCTTTATCTCTTTTATTCACTCAGATCCTCTGCCAACACTCTGAATCTCATCTCCCCTTGCTTATTTGTGAAGAAATGGTATTATCCGTCAGTTTTAAATCCTGGTTATGGGATGGCAGGATGGCTCAGTGAGTCAAGGAGACTGCTGTCAAACCTGATGACTCCGAGTTCGATACCAGGCAGCCATGTGGTAAAGGAAAGAACTGGCTTTAGAAGGTGCTCTCTCATCTTCATCCTTGGGCTATGGTACAAGCCTCTTCCCCCACTAAATAAGTAAACAAAGAAACAAAAAAAAATAATATAAGCTTTTTATATGCTCTGTTTAGATGCCTTGAAACCAGAGCTGAAACTGTGTTACTTGGCCTGGAGCAGGATGTGCGTCATCCTCCGTGAATAAAGCATAACAGTCCCCCTTTAACCGGAAGCAAAACTATGCACTGCGGCATTAAATACTTAATAGTCTGTGGCTACGCTGTATTGCAGATTTTTTTTCCCTGTCAGTGGGTAGAGGTAGGGTTTGATTGACATGAAACAAAGTGAGAAATTTGCCCTAAAGGTAAATAACTGAAGATCTCTCTTGATGATAAGGAAAAACTAAATTTCCTCAAAACCCTATATATGATTGTAGCCAAAAAAAAAAAAAAAAAAAGAAAAAGAAAAAAAAGAGTTTAAATAACAGCTCTTAAGAGAACTTTGCCAGTTAGGAAAAACAAGGAGAGAGTCTTGCTTGTCAATCATCACGCTGCCCGGTGGTCTGTGCTTATATAATATGATCATCTCTGAGAGTTTTAACACAGATATCCATCCCTTTTGGGAATCGAGTACCTTCATCATGGATGTTCCCACTGTGGGTTCTTGGGAGCTATGTACTATGCAGTCTTGAGGAAGAGCGTAGAAATGATAGCTTGGCAAAATAGAATCCAGAACATGATGATGCCAAGTGAGTTGCAACATTCCTGACCATTTAAGACCTGACCTGATGATAACATCTTAGCCTTTTGATGGCAAGTAAATGCAGACTCTCATTTCTGGAAGCCATTTGTGGTTTCCTATTGCTGTTTGAAGACAATGGTGTGCTGTATGAGCTTAACAGACTCCCTGTGTTTTATCTGATCCCTTTCCCCATGTTCTTTGTGCCAGACACAGTGACTTCAACTCTTCTACAATGGTAGATGGCCATTCCTGCATCTAGTTGCCTATCTTTGCTGTGAACACTCTCACAAACCCTGTTCCTTCCAATTGCCCAAGTCGTGGATGGCAGTCACCTCTGTACTGTTCCAGCTGATCACATTAAATAAAGTCTCCTAGTCACACTCTGTGACTTTGATCCTCTTGCCACAGACGAGCACCACCACACTCAGCCACACACTTTTCATTATGTGAGGTGTTTGTTTTAAACCTGTCATTCCTTTATTTTACATCACTTCTAAGACCATGCAAGTTCTACAGAGGCAGGGAACTTACCACTCATGTTCTTATGGCTGAGAATAATACCTAGGACAGAAAAGAGATTTAATAGATATTCTTGAGTGAACGAAAGATCTTTTTTTTAATATTTATTTATTTATCATGTATACAGTATACATAAGAGGGTACCAGATGTCATCATAGATGGCTGTGAGCCACCATGTGGTTGCTGGGAATTGAACTCAGGACCTTCGGAAGAACAGTCAGTGCACTTAACCTCTGAGACATCTCTCCAGCCCCTGAATGAAAGGAAAGAATGTTGTGATTCATATGGAGGGTGGAGAGTGTTTCTTTCTCCTTGTGTGAAGAAAATTAGAAAAGATGAAGGCAGTTTCTGAGCCAGGCTGGGAAGCCAAGAAATAATACAGATGGTCTCAGTACTGTGGGAAAATGGCAGTGAGGACAGACTTAAGACGGCAGATGGATAAAAGTGTTGGCAGGCAGGTGTCCTGGAATAAATAGTATAAATCTTCCATCAAGAAGCTTCTGATTCAGTTTCTGTGAATGGCTTTGACACAATCACCTCCACGTTCTCTCCAGGCCCCTTAGGTGTGGGGAATGCAGGATGAGAGCATCATGTAAAGTCTGCTGCTGCCTTTCTTCTTGAGTGGGGCAGCATTGCTGATATCACTGTCTCCACTTGAGATAATGTTTAAACTCTCAGACTGATAGAAAGTTTATTCTATATTTCCCCTGGGGGGAAAAGCAACCAGGATAAATAGGGTCACAATTTTCTTTTTTCTTTCTTTCTAGAATGAATGACCTATATTTTCAAGTAATAGACATTTCTAAACAAAATCTTTCTTTCTTGGAAGAAAAAGCTTCATTTTATGTCAATTTTTTTATTGCCTCTTGGTCTGTATCGTCTCCTCAGAAGGTAGATATGCTAAATGAGCTTTACTCAAATTTCTAAAGAGGTTGTGACATGTACCTGAACCTTTAATTTAAACAATCCAAGCCCAAACCATGATATTTGAATTAATCCTTAACTAAGCAAACCCAGGCTTATCGGGCTCTACTTCCTTTCAACACACAGCTCAAACATCTCAAAGTTAATATTTGCACGATACAACTCATCTTTTCTGGGCAGATGCATTGTGCCATGGTTTCTACCATCATCCCTGAGACTGACAGCAGACTGGCTGTTCCTGGGATTGCAATGATAAACTCAAGGACATCGGGGAGGTTGAGCCTAGAATTTTATGATGTGTGCTTTTCTCTGGCTAAGGGCAGATGCACCTGTGAAGAACTGCAGGCAATTTAGGTTTCAGTCCTCAAATATGTACTCTCTTTTTTTGCTTTAGTAAGATAAGGAGTCTATTGTGATCAGGCTGTTGTATATCTTAAAAGTCAGCACTGGTATGAAGGCATTCATAGAACGCTTGGCTATTGTATAATTTGTAGTCAATTTTTAATTCTAAGGAAAATAGGGACAACATAACAGACAACTGAAAGCATTTATCTTGGGCTGGAACTTTAGGTTTCCAGTTTATCAATTTAACCAAAATGGTAACAATGCAATTGAACTATTAAGCTCGGTGTTTTTTCAAACTATAGGATGACAGGGCCATGGAATGAATTCAGTAATCAAAATGAAATGAAATGTTTACGGACACCCTACAGGGTTTCTTCATAGCATGGGGAAAACATTCTAAAATTACATAGAGTTAATGCTGACTCAATTTTGGAAATCACTAAAACCCACCCGAACTATGATGTGCTTTAAATGTCTGTGTTCCTTCTCTATCTCTGGTTTTGAGACAGAGTTTGTCTGTGTAATAGCCCTGACTGTGCTGGAACTCACTAGGCTGCCCCAAACTTTTTAAATAGCTAAGAATGGCCTTATATTCCCACTTCTTGCTGGAAAGAGCTAGGATGACGGGTATGTGCCACCACGCCCACTTATAAAGATAGATGAGGCATTTGGGTTCCAGATTGTAGCAGAAGTTTATCAGCAAAAACAGTTCCAAGGCTGCACTGACTCATGTCACTTGTCTTCCACAGAGGGAGTCCTGTGAGGTCGGCTGCAGCACTGCTGAGGGTACCTATGAAGAGGAAGTGCTAGGTAAGAGAACACTGCTCATGCCATGAAATAATCTCTGCTGCCTGGGGACTTATGGAGGGATAAGGGAACCCCTCTCATAACACCGACACTTCTGTATCTCAATAGCATTGAAAATATTTGCATATGAGACTAATGTGGCTCTTGACTGCAGTCTCAGCACTCAGGAGGTGGAGGCAGGAGGATTGCAATGAGTTCAAGGTCAGCTTGGACTGCAGAATGACATAAAAAACCAAAAACTACTTCTGTTAACATATATATATATATATATATATATATATATATATATATATATACTCTTATATACTCTGAAGTTTTAAACACTAAGGACATGCTGATGAAGAGTCACCAGACCCTTGTAGGAAGTGTGAAACATGATTGACATTTTGTCTTCAATGTCAGTAGCTGTATTTTTTTTAGATAGGCCTTGAATTTGATATATGGCCAAGGAAGACCTTGAACTCTTGGTTGTCCTGCTTGTACACCTGTTCTCTTGGGAATATTGGTATGCACCATTGCATTCAGTTTTATGTGGTTCTTGGGATCAAAGCCCAGGGTCTTGTGCATGCTAAGCAATATGCCTGTCCCAATCCCTGTTAACCAGTCAGGGAGCACTACATCCTGAACAGACTTGATATCGGGGGGGGGGGGGG
>PVIH01019139.1:0-36287 GCA_004025045.1 Sigmodon hispidus | reverse complement strand
ATTTTGTTGAGAATTTTCGCATCAATATTCATGAGGGAAATTGGTCTGTAATTCTCCTTCTTTGTTGTGTCTTTGAGTGGCTTGGGTATTAGGGTGATTGTGGCCTCATAAAAGGAATTTGGCAATATTCCTTCAGTTTCTACTGTGTGAAATAGTTTGAGGAGTAACGGTAGTAATTCTTTGAATGTCTGGTAGAATTTGGCACTGAAACCATCTGGGCCATAGCTTTTATTTTTGGGGAGGTTTTTAATGACAGCTTCAATTTCCTTAAGGGTTATAGGCCTGTTTAGGTAATTAATCTGGTCTTCATTTAATTTTGGAAGATGGTACCTGTCCAGAAAGCTGTCCATTTCTTCTAGGTTTTCCAATTTTGTGGAATACAGATTTTCAAAATATGACCTGATAATTCTCTGTATTTCCTGGATGTACTTTCTGTAGATCTACAGATCTACAGAGTCACTGGCAGTTCTTTGTCTCATAATGTCATATCCGATCTTAAAATTTTTTGCCCTTATTTTTTATTTTTAATATATGCATATATGACTATAAATATATATGATATCTTTCTAAATGTAAAAAAAAGAAATTTCTATTTCATAGATTTGTAGTAAGGCTTAAGTGAGAAAATCAGGTGAAAACACTTTACCACTGCAAACAGAAATCGTAAATTCTAGCCATGTTTTTGCTCCCATTAAATAAGCTCAGAAGGGTAGGCTAAGAAAATGTGCTTTAAACAGAGTAATAGGCACACAAATTGGTTAAGATAGAAGGTGATTGATATAAAAATGGATATAAAGTGAGTTTATTGAAAGTATGAGATGTATGATTAATAATAGAAAATGAAATATTAGTTTCAAGATTTTAAAAATAATATTAAATTCACTATTTGTTCACTAAGAGTTCTACAAATATGTAGTGCTTTTATCTGGTTATAGATAAAATGTTATAGATTAATCTATACAAAATTATAAAAAGGGAATGGACTCCCAGGAACATCTGACCCAGTCTTGATGTTGGGATGAGAAAAGCAGATTTGCCTGTAGTGAATGCTGAGATCTTAGGACTTCCTGCCCTTACTGGGGGTGATTAAGAAGATAGGGAGAAGAGAGAGTGACTGAGAGGGGCAGGAGAGGGAAGAGAGTTTGAACAAGGGGATACGTGGATAAAAAAATGAGACTTTATTCATAACAATTTTTTTAATTATAAATAGAAGAATCCCCAAACAAGTGACTATGAGAGAATCCTTTCAAAGCAGCAACCACAGTCTGCAAAGATGTGATTTTTCTCATTGGTACAATAGTGTAAGGTAGAATTTATATATCATAGCTCTGGTTTTATATGGTTTGTTTGATTGTTTTGGCAAAATTCTATTTTATTTTTCAGTTAAAATTCCTCTTGCCTCATATATGCTGTTTGTATTTATTTTCTACTGTATGTTGACATAGATTAAGAAGTTATTACATAATTATAGTCGGATGAATGTTAATGGGCAACTTTCTGCTACTTCAAACACCAGAAGCTTTTATTTTTGTTTTTATTGGTTTCTACATGTTGTTTTGATTTAGGATTTTGCTCTTAGATTTTCACCCATCTCTTGCCTTGTTTATTTTATTTATCCTGAACATTGAACATACATGAAGCAGCAACTAGAATGTAGTATAAGTACTACTATGTATGTTTTTATACTATATATGTATGTATTATATAAATCCACAATAGAAATCCCTTTATCATGCATAAACAAGTTGAGATGTGAACACAATTACAAGTGTACTTTAAATGATTTGTAACTTTCTGATGACCACTTTATTTGGCTTTAGTGCCATATTAGAATTTATTGTTTTCATTGTGGGTTGAGAATTTTATGAACAGGTATTGTATTTTGCTGGTGACTTTTTCTGATACCTGGTTTTGCAATAAACAGCACAGTCTCTTCTGAATATATGTGCTACAGTAATCTTCCAACTCTGTCTCCTGAGTAGTAAGTATTAAAGGAATGTGCCTTTCTGACAGCTGGAAGTTATAGTCAGAAAGTTTGTTTCCCAAATGCCCATGTGTAGTAACATTTCACCTGTGATAATCAAAGGTGAAAATCAAAATTTGAAGTTGATATTGAATCATCAAGTGCAGGTCAATGAAGCAGAACCATGGCTTCTTTCTCTCTGTCTATGCATACTGGGTGCCACTTGATACCACCTGCCTCATGAGGTCAAAGTAACACACCCAAATAACAAGGGCATAGACTTCTCAAACACTGAAGAACTTATCTCAGACATCTCATCACAGTACTGTAAAGAGAACTAAAGTGAATCCATTGTAAAATTCTTACTACAAAAAACAGGACAGGGTACATAGTTCAGTCCCATGCAGGTTTCCACCTGTCAGTCCAGAGCCCATGAGTATAACTACATACTTCACCTCTTCTTTTCCTCCATCCAAACCATCCAAAGTACCCCTTCTTGCACTCCTAAATTTATGGCCTCATTTTACACTAATTATCATTGAGTGCTTATATTTATTTGTGTGCACACATACATTTCTAATATAAACTGTTCTGTCTGTATAATGTTAGACATATGTCTGTTTTCAGAGCTGACCATTGACTACTAGATAACCAATTTGTATTATTTTTTCCATAGTTAAGACATACTTCTTGTTGTTGTTCTCAGATACCCGTAAGTGGCTGCAGTCTCTCTGCAATTGTGAGGCCTTGTGGGCTTGTCCCTATGCAGTTTTTCATGCCTAGTGTGGTTATCTGTGTTCTGCTTGTGTTTGGGCAGTCATGATGTTAAGACTTTATGGAAGCAGCTCTGACATTGTGAGGAGACATAATCTCTCACAAAGTCCTGGAACTTCCAGCTCTAATAAATTTTCTATTATCTCTTCTACAATGAGCCTTAGATTTGAAGTGGATTTTACATGTATTCCTTTGGACTGTGATCCACAATCTTGCATTTTGATTGGATGAGATGTGTGTGTGTGTGTGTGTGTGTGTGTGTGTTTGTAGTGGTGTCTGCCTATTGCAAAGCTAACTTTCCTTCATGAGGAGTGAGGACTACACTTATTTCTGTATATTTTTAGTTGTGAGCCTAGCCTTTAATCGCTGAACCATCTCTCCAGCCCTATCTGTGTATATTTAAAATGTTTAGGTTGTTGTTAGCAATTATATTGGCTTAGTCAAGTAGTGCTTGTAGGTTCTTCTCCAGTAGCCATAACTTCACTAACACTGAGTAGTTGTCTAGGTTTCCAGTAATAGGCACAGGGTTTTTGTTTGTTTGTTTTGTTTAACTGGGTTTTTATTTTAGTTGATTTTATCTTAAGTCCACTTAGAAGGCTGTTAGTACCCACCGAGGTATGCATGCCAGTAGTGAATCTTTAGGAATACTGTTCCATGATGGTTGTTGTTATGGTTTATAGACATCAAAGCTTGGAAGAATTCTTCATTGCATCCCTCCTTTGGAGGCTTGCATGGTGACTTCTGGTATGATAAAAGCCAGTATTCACGGAGGAGACATTCAGATTAGTTCTAGCAGCCCAGGGGCTTATGTCCTGTTTCTGAAGTGCATGGTATATTCAGCAATAGGAACTTACATCCACGTTTAAGAAGCAAGCAGGGGCAGTAATAAAAACCTTTGTGGAATTTTATGCAACAACTCAAGATAAGACTATTTAAGTCTGATACTGGGGGTTTGTTAAATGGTCTTTGTCTCTTGGAGAAAGCATTTTCAGCCCAGATGACAAAAGTTTATTAAAAATTATATAAGTATAGTTATAAGCCAATTTATTTTTATTATAGAAATTTTTAGCTGCCTAATAATATGATTTGTTATAACTTTAACAGTAATTTTTATTGTTATTTTATTCTCTTAATAGCTTTTTTAGAATGTAACATCATTTATCCCACATCTTAAACAGCCTTGCCTATCTCATTTCTGTCATCATATCACTTCTTTCTAGCTATTTCATTTTACTCTCCTCCCTCTTGATTCTGTATTTAATTCTTTCTCTATCCATAAGGATCCATTATCTTTGATTTCTATTCTCACTCCATGTCTTTAGTTGCATAAGTATTTTTAATGAGTCTGCCTTGCTGCTATGGGACCAAAATGTTCTAAGAGCTACTTGTAAACTGCTTCAAGCTCCTGTGAATGGGTTCTGATGTTTCTCTTACTGTCTTTGGTTCTCACTTTGTTTTTTGCCATCTTGAACATAGAAAAGCTGATATGTACTAATTTGATAAGGACAGGTGTGTGTTCTAGGTGGTTGTTGAACAACCCATTAAATCTTACAACACTGGAAACTGGAATTCCACAATCATGCTGTGAATATTTGAAGGTATATATACACATAAATATACACACATGCATATATATAAATAGATATATATTTAGATATATATGCATGTATATGCTATATACTATATGTAGTATATATAATATATAGATAGATACATATATACATATACATACAGTAATGAAATATTTGCATAGTTAAACAGATAATGTGTTCTTATTTTGGTCCCACTTGGATGAGATTAAGAACTCAAGTATCAGATTATTAATCTCTTCAAGAGGATAAAAACTCATGAAGCAATTGCCTTCAGATATCTCAATATCATTACCTCATGGGTAGTTTTATTTTATAATTTTCATTATTTAGTTAGTATATAAAATGGATTTCAGATTGCATCAGGCAATCCATCTTAGGACCTTGCTCATATTCATTTTCTCACTATCACTACTTCTTTTACTCTTATGTATTTTCTCTTCCTCCACCATCTCCCCATACCAATTCTACCTTTTCTGATATGTGTCTCATATGTAGATATAGATATAGCTATAGATTTAAAAATACAGTTTACATTTCACTTATAATAGACAACAATGGTTGTTTCTCTGAGTCTGGATATTTGGAGTAATATGCTTGTCTCTATTTACATATGTTGCTCCAAATCACATAATCACATTTTAATTTAGATTGCAGTAAATATCCAGTCACAATCCATAAATTAATATCCTTTATGGAATAAATGAATTCCATGAATTAATTATCCATTTATCTGTTGGAGAGTATACTGCCTTGCTCCATCATGGCTCTTGTGAAGAACACAACAAAAAACATGTGGGTATAAGTATTCCTTTGGTATCTTGACTTAGATTTCTTTTATGTACATACCCAGTAGTTATATAGCTGCATTATGTAGTAGTTCTTTTTTTAATTTTTAAGAAATTTCTATGTTTATTTCTCTACTAGCCATACTAGCTTACAGTCTAATCAGCAGTATTCACTGGATTCCTTTTATCACAGGAATTAGTTTTCAATATGAGAGTTTCACCAATATATAACTATGGCACATACGCCAACCATTTTATTTTATTCATCTTATACTCATTGCTGTTTACCCTTTGGTGAAATTCATGGAAATTAATTGTTAGGCAGTGCTTTCTAATTGTGTGAGTGCAATATTAGCACTGTTATCCATTTTGACATAAAGAGTGTCATTTTAAGTAAGTAAAGTAGGTTTGGAGTAGTCATACCATACCTCTTTATGTTAGTCCTGTCTGTTCATTTCCCTCCTACCTGTGATTAAATAACTTTGCTTTCTTAAATTAAATTTAATTAAACACTTTGATTTTTATGCATATAAGTGCTCAGGCAGCATGTACATAATGTAATTACATATACCACATATAGGTACTGTACTTGAAGGCCAAAAGAGATTGAGTTCCCTGAACTGTATTATAGATAGTTGTAAGGCCTCTTCCTTATTAGTGCTTGAAGTTAAACATGGGTCATCTGTAAGAAGAACAAATTTTTTTAATTATTGAGCCATTTTTCCAGACTCTAACTTTTAGTTTTTTGCTTTAATTTTCTTATAGGCTAACAAACTTAGTTATGTGTATGTACACATAGCACACAAATATTCAATATACAAATATTTTTTTGCAGTTTTTTTGAACCAAGACTAAAGAACAATGACTAGCCTCTCAAGACTACAGAACAGCTAATCTGGGCTGATAGAGCCTAATAGGGAGTGAAGCAACATTTAGAAAGCTTGCATGGAACTGATCTAGGCTTTTTTTTTTACTTGATATTAGGTTTTTTATTATTTTATGAACAAAGAAGTAACACTTTCTATCCTTGTAATCCTTATTCAAGGTCCCTTCCCCCTCCTAACATATCAGATCATTCTCTCTTCTCCACAACTGTTACTGCTGTATAGCTTAGTCCTCTTGTGGAACATCTAATACTGGAAACAGACACTGTCTCTGATCCTTTTACAGGCTTCTGGGGTCCTAGTCCTTGTACTGGGTCACTTTGCTTAGCCATAATACATGGGGAGGTGCTTAGTCTTCTACAACTTGATATGCTATGTTTTTTGTTTTTTGCTTTTTTTTACTGTGAATTAACATAGCTCTCTCTAAAACAATACATGCACATTTTAAATATCTAGCCACAAAACAAGCAGTTAAAAACAGTGAAGAGATCTCCTCAGTGAATTTGTCAATATGTAGGACATTGCCAAGCTGCCAAGCTACTTACATGTCTCAGGAGACATTAAAATGAATTTCAATTTTTATATGATAATTGGAGATTTCAGAACCTACTCATCTGTCAGTTAGCAAAGATAGATATATACAAAGATACAGAAACATTTTTTAAAAAAATTGCAGGATAGTTCAGATTTCTGGAGAAGGGTTAGTGAGTTCAAGTGACAGAAAATTGTTGTAGGAAAATAATTATGAAATATATGGATTCTTCCAAATACTCAGCTGCTGAGAACTTTGTTATATTTCCAAATCCTATCAATTTCATCAAAATCCATGGAGAAGATATATGAACCATAAAAATCACCATCTAGATTCTATCTTATTTCCTTGTTTTTTTATTATTATGTTGAAGTATTGATAATTAACTGGAATATTTATGAGTTTTTATAACTTTTACAATGTTTATAGTTAACATATGAATATACATATGTTTTTTTCAATTTCTTATTCCAAGAGACAAAATATTGTTTGTTGTCAGTTGTTAGAATCTTTAAGTTACCTCAATTTAATTAAATGTCTGTCTAAGAGTGAAGCTGAAACTCTTTTTTAATCTCTGCCAATTATCTCATGTTGTAAACTTACTGTTATTAAAATATAGTGAGATAATATTCAGTTGTAGTTCACAATGTATATTTTCATTTCAAGAAAGGCAGCTGTGGGAGCAAAGATATCTATGGGCTTCCTATAATCAGATGGATGGAGCTTCTGCTGTCTTGTTCCTTCTTTTCTTCTAAAGAAAACTGACACTATGAAGCATTCATATGACTGCTTTGCTTTTATAGCTGAATGCCACAAACTTCTATTCACTATTCACTTCTGTCTTTCTATTCACTTTTATTCTCTTCAACACAAGACATTGAATTTGAATTTGCTATGATTTGAATGTAAAATGTGTGACTGAAGTCCACATGTATGTCCCCAGAGTGACACTATTGAGATTTGATGGGGGATACTCTGGGAAGATAAGCCAAATACATTAAGAACATGTTGACAATGATTGTAGATAAATTGCTTTCATTCTTTGTTATGACTTCTGACCATGTATTTATTAGTTTTAGTAGGCTAGGAGACTCTTTAATGGTTTACTTCTGCCTTGTTGCTAAATAATAAAAACAAATGATCACAGCTAGTACATTCAAAGTTGTGTGAAATATACCACTTACAAACTTATGAATTGGTTATCTTAAGTGTTCAATTACACTAACAGAAGCTTGATTATTCCACTCTGACTTCATATTAAGCTATCGTCACTCAATACATAGATTAAGCGGAGATCTCATGCTCACTACTCAGAAGAAAGTATTGTTCATTCTCATCCCTGAACCTTTCAAATTCTAGTTGGCCTACAATCACATGCTTTGAAATGCTAGATATAAACCTTGAGAAATCTGTCTTAAGCAATTTTGTCTTTATGGAAATATTATAAATTTTACTTTCACAAACATAGATGGGATAATCTATTATAAACCATAGATTATGTAAACAGAAGGTGTATCAAGGTGTACTGATCCTTGTAGCACCATATATTGTTATAATCAAACTACAATTTTTACTACACTAAATGATGATAAAGATTGTAGTATATTGAGTACATTCATTTTCTGCTACTGAGACAAGACACTTGAGAAAAACAACTTGTAAAAGCAAACATTTACCTTTTCTCTTTTGTTTTGAGGTATTAAGCAATGATCATATAGTTTAATTCCTACTTGGTTTATATTGAGACAGCATAGGTTGGGGGCTAGAAATAATAAAATGAATTATAATTCACAGTAGATAAAAAATATGAGAGGATAGGGTCCCAGTATTTCCTTTAATGAAATACATGCAGATGACCAGAAGACATACAACCATACCCCATCTCCTCAAAGCCCAACCATGTCTCAAGCTATGAAGGACCATTATTTCATATGATGGGATTTTGGATCTGTACAAATCACTATGATATATAACACACAAAAGATTTTCTATCACTGTTCACTATAGTTGTTATGTTGGTATTGTACTTTAATGCAGCTCAAAGAATCAGACCCAGGACATGGTAGACAAGAGATCCCCAAGTTAACTAAAGCTCAACCCCTTTTTTCTTACCTAGGATCTTTCTACATAATTCAATCCTGTCTTGAAGTCAAGATGCATCTACCTCAGCCTCATGAATCAGAAGTATTGGTGTGATCTTCTAAGCCTCCCAGTCCCATACATTTATACAACTTTAATTTGTGGCAGCATCACTATAAATATTAAAATACACGTTTCAGCATTAAAAAAGCCACACCCCTACTAAGTAGTAGTTAGTTAATGAGGCTACCCACTTATAAGCAATGCATATTGAATCAAAATATGACATTGCATTGTGCATGAACATACAGTCAGAAGTTTTCCTGTGTTCCACAGCTGCTTAGTCCTAAATAAACACAGAGACACATAGATTAATTCCGTACTGTTTGGTATATGGCTCAGGCTTCTTGCTAGCTAGCTCTTGCATCTAGATGTAATCCATTTCTATTAATCTACATTTTGCCTCATGGCTCATGGCTTCCTTGTGTTTAATTACATCTTGCTACTCTAGCAGCAGGCAGCTTCTGCTCTCACTGCACCCTTCTTCTTCTCTTTCTGAGTGGGTTTTTCAGCCTGAGTGAAAGCTGTCTTATCATAGGCCAAATAGGCACTTTATTTACCAGTGGCAGTAACACATATTCACAGTGTACAGAAAGACCATCCATATAAAGTTTGGAAGCATTTTTCTGGTGAAAAATGAGTATATGACTATAGGATATAATTATCAGGATTGGTCTGGTCCATTGAATACCTTAAAAGCAGAAGATTTTATCTGATGGAATCAAAAAGGTGCTTGGGACATTTAAGCATGAGAAAAATTCCATGCATTTTTTGGTGACTTTAAGCAAGGAGAAGACAACATGTGAGGTCTTTATGGGTAAGCAATCTATAGGAGCAAAGAGAGAGACATGGATACTAACTACCAATGAAGCAAGAACCACTCTCACAGCACCACATACTAATGAACCAGGATTTAAATGAGTTATTTTCCAGAATCTACAAAAATAACATATTCTTTCAACTGGCTTACTTTTAAATGATATCTTGAGTAAAACAACCAAGACATATGGGTGCATTTCTGATAGAGAGAATTATAAACTAGAAAAAGGCAATTTGATAAATTATGGATCTTGTATCCACTGTGAATTAGATTAAAGTAAGCTAATGTGGTCCTCCGTGATGGTCAATATTCTTACCTTAACGCAATCTAGAATAACTAACCTCGGTTTACTTGTGAAGTCTAATCTGTATCAGGTAACCTAAATTTGGACATACTTGTAGTTGACAACTGAATTAGGTTAGTTAGAGAGGGAAGACTCACCATTAACATAAACAAGATCTCGGATGCTGGAATAAGTAAAAGTGAGCAACCATGAGCCTAGTACTAGTATTTATTGCACTGTTTACTTCCTGACTGTGGATCCAAGTAAGCTTGTAGAGACTAGCAGCTTGTCACAGCCACCATAACTTCCCTGTTAAAGCTTCCCATGTAAGAATGAGCCAAAGCAAATCTGTCCTGTTTTTAGTGGTATTTAATGCCATCCACACTGGACAAAGAAGCAAATCCAAGAAAGGAAACCCTAACTCTCTTTCTTTTGTTTCCTTTAACTTACCCAAATAGATTTAAGAATCTTTTGGTGAATTTCTTCTCTATCAGATTTTAAAATGCCATATGGCATGCAATGCAGTTTGTGCTAGACTGCTTTTTCTCCTTATTAAAACTAGAATAAAGAGTGAGAATTTTAGATAACCTTTATAAGAAAAAATGGTAATTAAGCTCAGCTGCCTTCCTGAGAGTGTTCCTTTTTAAATTTTAAGAAACCATTATGCAAATATAATAAAGTTATGCTAAATAGTGCAGTTAAGGCAAAATAAGATTTATAGTTTTTCAAACCCTGACATTCTGCAGATTGCCTTTCACAGGTTAGTGAAGCAGCAGTGGAATCAGATTTCCAAATGATTCTACTTCCTGTTACAGGATTGTCCACAGGGTCTCATGCAGCTCTGTACGTTGGATCAATAGTTAAATTCCTGCACTAACAAGGCCAGTTTCAGAAACCCTGCTTTATCCTAAAATATCTTGTCTCAGTCAGGTATATCATTTTCAAAAGCCCTTTCACTTTGTGGTGCAAAAAACTTGTTGTTGACCTCTGTAACCCTTACTTCTGTGAGAAGCAGTTACGCTGTCTCTCCCCAAGGACACCTAATTTTCAAAGCATTCTGAGGTAAACTGGTCCTTAGTTAACGAAGTGAAACATTTTTATAGCATCATTCAAAACAGTTGTTTCCATGTGGTTAGAAATTTTGAGGCCACAACTCTACATGGAAAAGTATTGTTGTGGTTATGTTGGCATAAAACTTTCACAGATTTAAATGAGGCATCAATACTGGAGGGACCAGCACAGTCCTGAAATATTTTTACACAAGAGAGGAAAACAAATTTTTAATCATCTTGACCTATTTCTGTTTCAGAACTTTCTTAATGGTGTCAAGTATAGAAAAGAAGAAAGAAAGAAAGAAAGAAAGAAAGAAAGAAAGAAAGAAAGAAAGAAAGAAAGAAAAAAGATAGATAAAAGAAAGGAAAGAAAGAAAGGAACACACACAAATCTAAAAAGTTCGGTGAGAGAAGGAAGTGTAGAAAGGCAAGAGAGGTCTTGAATTTCCTCACTATTGACAGGATTTAACAGTCTCACAGTGTGACATTTGATTTGTGTAAATCTCAGTTAATCTCTGCCCAGAAGAAGAAATTGTGGTTTTCGAAATTATTATGTAAAACATTTTTGTGTCTTATGATAAACATTGACATAATTTTATTGTATTATTTAAGAGTAGCTCTTGTTCAAGCTATCACATTGAAACATGATATTAATATGCTTTACTACACTATTTAAATATGTGACCTTAGAAATTATCCTTCTGTGACCGTCCTCAATATTTTCGTACGTATAATTTTGCATAATGGCATCACTAGACTCCCCACCAATAATACTTTTTCTTCACATGGCAGTAAGTTTTAGTGTTGAATATTTGTGAGATTTTGTTTTTTTAAACTTCGTTAGGTCTTCTTTGTTATTCTCATGGTTATTTAAGAAAGTCACCCTCTTTAAGCCAAAAAAAGCTCATAGTTTATAATGAAGTATATTTTTGGTAGTCCTTGTTTTTTTCTTTATTCGAACAAATAAATAAAACCCAAAAGAACCAGAACCATCTTTAATTGGCCCAGGAACAGCACATGCCAAATGCCTAAGCACTCTTCTTCTGAGCAGCACTCAGCTTCTTTGTTCTCTCCTGTGAAGTGACAGAGGAGTGTTTATATATAAGAGTCCCTGAATTATTCACTGGCTTGGCAGTCTTTACTTTCTTTAATATCACCATTAAGACTCATATGCACAGTTGTTTCATAATCCAAGAAATTATAAAATGTGAATACAAAAAAAATGAGAACTACTTTAAATATGAAAGCTTCAGAAAACTAATTCTTTTCATGAAAGTTACTTTATTAGAAAAAAAAAAAACTGCTATGATCTCACCTTCCATGACAGCATTTCAGTTAATTTAGAAATGTTGATTGAAAAAGTATATCAAGTGTGTGTTGATATCAATTATTCTGCCATTGATATTCTCCAACAATAGTTATACAAATCAATGAAGGACAGCTTTTATCTAAATGTTTTACCTTTGATCATACCTCTGTCATCCTGAAATATAAATGAAAGTCATAACAATTTTATGTCTAGAATAACCTGTTCATAAGAATTATCCTATAAATATGTGTAATGACTTGGCACTGAGATGCCTAAGCCTGTAACATCACTGACAATGATGTTGTAATCCTGGGAATGGCATCTTCATTTGGAGGCCATCCTACAAATCAAGTAGAAGCCGTAAGTGTGATTTCTAATTCAAAGCTTCATCAAGATTGTTTCCACTTTCATGTGCTGCTCCTGTGTTCCAGCAGCAGGCAGGCCTTCAATAACAGGACCTCCTTTATTATTTTTGTCATAAATTCTTATTTTTTTTTTACTTTCTTACCACTTGAAAAGTTATTCAGGCATTTTATGAGATAAGGCTTTATGAAATTCTATACTGTACATATCTTTACAACTAAATCTTATTTTACTGTCCCTCTTGGAAAGTGAAAGCACAAACTGTCACACGATTAATCAAATCACAGCCACACTCCCTATTCAAGTGAACTGAAGACATCAAAACTTCACTAAATCACATGGGAGAAACTCCAACACAGACATCAATGCAAAATTCATTGTAGCTATAGAATGCAATCCTGTCATCTACGCTAGTCATCTTGTACATTGGGTGAGTCCTTGTGGTCAGAGTGTAAATTAATAATTTCCCCATACTTTGCAATGGTGCTAAATACTTCCAAGACTAAGTTCAGTAAATGTAATTACACTGCAATAAAATAATATACAAAACAGGATGAGAACTTAGTTTTATTAATGTTCTTAGTCTTGGCAAGTATCCTAAATACTCTAAAAACTAAGAGTATGTTTTTAGGATACAATTTGGAAAACTTTTCAGGCAAATCAATAGGACAACTGTAAAATTATTATAAAATTAACAACATCTACCTACATTTTTATTTGTAGTTTTCTTTCCAAGTTGTACAGATAGATCAAATTATATTATAAACTTTATTGTATCTTTATTTATCTGCATTATATATGTACAATTTATATTTATTATATATAGAAAATTTAACATATACATATATATAAATTAATTTAGACTACTCTAAAACCAATTGGACTGACACTAAGGACAAGATGTAACTTTATAAACCTCTACAAGTGATTATAAGACAGAGACTGAGTTGAAACTCTCTGATCCAATAGCATAAACATTTCAATTTCTTCTTTGCAAAATGAACAAATAAACTGTGTTCATGGTAATTTTTTCAGAGTTATGGAAGCAATGAGTCATTCATTCATTCAGGAATTCACCCATAAAATTGTATTAAATGACTATTGAATATATCATGTTGTAGGAAGTAAAAATTCAAAAATGAGTTAGGCATGGCTCCAACAACAAAAGCCCTCACAGTTCATGGGAAGCTGAGCATGCTAAAAATATTATAATGCAGTATTGTAAGTACAGCCAAGAAGTACAGCAATGTAAATTCTGTAAATTGCTATAATCCATGATCTATTTAAAAAGTGAAAAAATGTGCTTAGTTGGGTTTGACACATTGGGATAGAAAGAGGTGAAATTAATTCTTCATTTATGATCTATAGGGTTTTTTTTTTTTAATTGAATGTATGTGAAAGAGCCAGATAGGATTTCTTGTTAAGAAGCTGGTGTAGCAATTAAGAAGTCTCAGGAGAGTAACGCATGTGTATTAAGACTGGTATAGTGTTGCTGAGAAAGGACAAAAGATGGTGCTTTAAATCACTATGTGATGCTTAGTGTAATTCTCTATGACAATGATTACTATAATTTGAATTGAAAGATAGTAAATGAATTCAAGTTTGTAGAAGTAAAAAACAGAAGAGAAAACAAAATACAATAGAAATGGTTGAAAATACATCCATAAAGCTATTCAGGTTTATACCCTTTCAAATAAAGAATTATTAAAAAATTGTTCATATTATTTTCTCAAAACTGAATTTATTTTAAAAACACCCTAGTACAAAGCAGTGCGAAAGCACAAAGTATTTTCAGACATTGAGCATGTTATGTCTTTTATGAGAACTTTAATGCTGTCCTCTGTGTTCTCTGTACAAAGAAAGACAAGTAACTTCATCAGGGTTGTGAGGAACACTCATGGGACTAAGAAACTTTAAATCTGGGGCAAAATTAGATTTTATTTTTATCAAATCAATTCTGTCATAGTGGAAGGAAATGCAGTGGGGACAAGATTGCTTCTTTTCTCACAAATTGTTAAGATTGCATTTGGGTCAAGTTTGCAATTCCAAAATATTTAACTTCTTTTACCCAAAGGCTATAATTTAAAGCATCAACTTTTGGAACTAAATTGTTTGCATCAGGTTCATTAATTTACAATCTTCTTCATGGGGCATAACTTTGTTTCAAATCATTAACAATGCAATCACACAGGAAAGTGCTTATTTTAAAAAATAAAGAAACCATTATGTAGCAGCATTCTTGTAATGTTTGACTAATTATATAAAAACCAATATTTTCTTATATAAGAGCAGGAAGTTTAAATTAACTCTCCTGATATGACTTCAAACCAGGATAAGAGATGTTTGTTCTTAGCCTTGATCATTTCCAAGATAATTTGTTACTAAGCCTAACTGATTTTCACTTTATATTTTCTGACACCACCAACACTCCTTCCACAAAGAAAATCTTGACTGTTCTATAATTTTTTTTCATACAGCTAATTACTTAAGGAGAATGAAGAACAGGGGTGGAAAAGAGCATGTGATGCTACAATTTTATATTCCTTGAAAAATTGTCAAAATTAATGCATGGTATTAAATTCCACATACAATAGAATTGTGCATTATAATTATTCTTCAGTTATTATGTGCATTACTTTATGCCAGCTTCTCACTATCATTAATATTTTATTTAAAGTAAGTCATATTATTAATGGACACAATATAAAATAACTAATGCCTGGTCATTTCAGAGCCCCAATGTGACTATCCCTTCATATTAAGATGTATGGCTAATATAGCAACTTACCATATATTTGGATTTACTGTAACAATTAATATTGTATAACAAGAAGAAAATTTCAAATAAAATCTCAAAAATCTCAGAATTTTAAGTCTGTTTCTCTTAATTACACATAGGGAATATTATTCTTTTACAAACTGATTTTTTGTTGCATGCTAAGTGTATCAGATGCATATAGTTAGATAGTATTGTTTCCAAATAATTATCAAACATATGGCACAATAACTGTAAACATTTCTGGTGATCTCATTGTTAGATTTTACATATATATATATTTTCAAAATCTGTTGTAATAAATATACTTTAAACATATTCTGGTAGTATTAATTATTATGACCAATAGTTCGTTTCCTTCTCTATTTCAATCCAAATATAATACATGATGGAGGAATTAAGAGGTTATCCATAGGAATACAGTATTATTTTGTGATGTCCATTATATATCATGAGTAAAGACAAGGAATATTTTTTATTTCTCAGAATTGTGTTGACCTAGAATGAATAAACAATTTACAGTTGCAAGTAAATTTGTCAACAAACTTATGAAATAGATTCAGTATCAATTTTTTTGCCATTTTAGAAAGGTTCTCTCAAGAAAGCTTGACTCTTTTCTTTCATTTGCTTTAATATTTAGAAATAATTATTAGTCTACTCAGCTATATGATACTGTAGTCTCAATTGACTATGATTATATCTATATAACATATCATATAACATAGAATTTACAATAATAGTTTTTTTAGCATTCACTTTTGTGTGTAATTTTTCTTTTAATTTAAATCTCAATTGAAGTTTCCCCTCCCACCTCCCCTTTTCCTTGCCTCTCCATGCCCCTCCTCCCCCATCTACTTCTCTGAGGAGGAGCCACTTCAAGTTTAGGGAGAAATCTGGTGTCAGGGAAATTTCTAGGAATCCAAAATAAAGACCCCTGCTAAGACTTCTAGGTTTTCTGTGTGTGTGTGTGTGACAGTTATGTAGCAAAGTCTGTTTGTGGAAGTCATAAAAGAGGGATCACAACCTGTCCCTGGACTTGAGTTGACTTTAGGTAATATAGCAAGGCAAATACTTGGTTGCCTTGCTCAGTCTTGATGCAGGCAGACAAGCTTGGTTCTTCTTAAACTTGATGCCTTATGTTTTGTTGATACTGAAGGGAAGCCTACCTCTATCAGAATGAAGCATTTTTTACACAAAGAACTTCCTCAGGTTTGAGGCCAAAGTAACATGTTATACATGAATTATACTTTTTATAATGTTGAACATTAGGAAGAGAATCAGAATCCCAAGTAACCTTTTTTATTTTAAAATTATCAAGCCTTCCTTCATCTCCTGAGTGAAAATATTGTAAATTATAAAAGCTAAGAATAAAGAATCCATACCCAGGTGATAACACATTGAAAAGGAAAATGTCTTAACTCTACTAACACCACTGGAATCTCATGATTGTATAAAGCAAGACCTAAATAACCCAATGTAGACTAAGCAAAAGCAATAATTTTAAAAATAAGTTTATGAAGATAATAGAAGCCTTTAAATAGAAAATTAAAAACTTTATTAAAGTAATAAAGGTATAGTCAAACAGAAAAAATTGAAAGGAATTAATTAATACCTTAAAGGTAAGTACAAAAAACAAGAAAAAAGCAATCAAATAAGTGTAAGAAATAGTTCAAGACAGAAAAACTAAAATAGAAGCAAGAAAAAGGACATAAAGCAAGGGAAAGCTGGAAATGGAAAGTGTGAGTAAAAGAACAAGAACTACAGATGCAAGCATATTCAACAGAATGCAAGAGATAGAAGAGAGAATCTATAGTGTAGAAGATTCAATGTGGAAATAGATATGTCACTCAAAGAAAATCCCAAAGCCAAAAAAGACATAACACAAAACATTCAAAAAATCTGGGACACCATAAAAAGAACAAATCACAACAGTAGCACAGATACTAAGAACAACTATCAATAGGTGGGACCTCCTGAAACTGAGAAGATTCTGTAAGGCAAAAAAAAAAAAAAAAAAAAAAAAAAAAAAAAAAAAAAAAAAAAAAAAAAAAAAAAAAAAAAAAAAAAAAAAAAAAAAACAGTAAACAAGACAAAATGACAGCCTACCTACAGAATGGGAAAAGATCTTCACCAACCCAACATCTGACAGAGGACTGATCTCTAAAATATATAGAGAACTCAAGAAACTAGAGCCTAAAAACCTAAATAACAAAATTTAAAAATGAGGTTCAGAGCTAAAAAGGGAATTCTCAACAAAAAAGTTACAAATGGCTGAAAGGCACTTGCTCAACATCTTTATCTATTAGAGAAATGCAAATAAAAACATCTTTGAGATACCACCTTACACCTGTCAGAATGGTTAAGATCAAAAACACAATGGAGTACTACTCAGCAGTATGAAAAAATGATATCCTAAAATTTGCAGGCAAATGGATGGACTTGGAAAATATCCTCCTGAGCAAGGTATCACAAACTCAGAAAGATAAGCAGGGTATGTACTCACTCATTAGTGGTCTCTAAACAAACAAACAAACAAGAAAAAAGCAAAACATGCCCAAGCTGCAAACCACAACCACTGAACAGCTTGGGATCAGAAACACCCTAGACTGACCCTTCGGATCCCACTCCCCTTAGAGGAACACCTGACTCACTCTTGAGGGGGCTGGGAAGAAAGCTGGATCTGCCAGGAGTGGAGACTGAACTAAGCAATATTGAGTCAGTGGGACCATGGGATTGTCTGCTGCCTGCCTGGGGAGGGGATGGGGATTTGTGGAGAAGAAAGAATGACCTGATGTGGCAGGAGGGGGAAGGGACCTTGAATAAAGATATACAAGGATAGAAAGTGTGACTTCTTTGAAAAAAATAAATAAAACAACAACAAAACAAAAACACAAGTGACAGCCTATGCTGGAGAGGATGCAGAGCAAGGGGAACACTTCTTCATTGTTAGTTGGAGAGTAAACTTGTACAGCCATTCTGGACTACACTATGGCTATGGTGGTTCCTCAACAACCTGGGAGTCAATGTCCTCAATGATCCAGCAATATCACTATTGGGCATATACCCAAAGGATGCACATCTATACCCCAATATCATTAGCTCTACAATGTTTATAGAATCTGGAAACAACCTAGATGCCTCTCAACTAAAAATAAGGATTAACATATTGTGCTACATCTGCATAATGGAGGACTACTCAGCAGCAAAATAAATAAATAAAATAATATCCTAAAGATTTCAGGCAAATGGATGGTTTTGGAGAATATCATCCTGAGCAAGGTATCACAAGCCCAAAAAGATAGACACAGGATGTACTTAGTCATAAGTGGACTTTAGACAAAAAAACAGAATATTCAAGCTACAAATCACAACCACTGAAACGCTTGGGACCAGAAGGAAGCATCCAGAGATTCACCTAGAAAAAGAAAGTAGAGAAGATCTTCACAAATTGAGATCATATCAGTTGCCACAAAAAAGAGGTGGGAACAAATCATGAAAGAAGGAGATGGTTGAGTGAGAGGACCAACAAAGAAGGAGAAAAAAAGAGATGGATATCTTTTTAGAGGAAGCCAATGTGGAGTTGTAAAAATTTCGGTTGCTAGGGAAATCTCCAAGAACTCACAGGATGTCCCTGGCTAGGTCCTCAACCAATAGTGGAGGAGGTACCTAGACAGTACTTCCCCTATAATCAAATGAATATCCACCTTAAGTATCATCACAGTTCCTGCATCCGACAATGAATAGAGGTGGAAGCAGAGATCCATGGCTGAGCACTGAACCTAGATCCTGGTCTAGCTGAGAACAGGGGAGGAAAGTCTGAATGAGGAAGGGGATAATGATTATAAGAAAAATTCCTACAACGATGGCTGGTTGGAAGTCTGGGGAGCTCACTGAATCAAGAACAGCAACTGAGGAGCCATCAGGAATAGGAGCTCTGCCCTCCAAGTGTAGGTAACTGCCTATTGGCATGAGCAGTGTGTGGAGTCTCAAGAAGTGAGATCAAACTGTGTTCCTGTGTGTGGGCTTGTACCTTGACACCCATTCTCTGCAGAGGAACACTTGACCTCTGACTGAGACTGAGATGAGGAGATAGGACTTGCCTGGAGTGGATGTACCAGGCTGAGCTGACCTATCTTGGGACTTCTTGCCCTTTGCGGGGAAGGGAAAGGGACATGGGGAATGGAGAGGCTGAAAGCTGACTGGGAGGGATTGGGAGCAGGGAAGGCAGACAGAACAGGAGGAACATGGATACAAAAGACTTCTAATCAATAAATAAGTAAGAATAAAGAGCAAATCAAAGAATAATAGGAATAGAAGGAGAAAAGACACAGAAAATATATTCACCAAAATCATAGAAGAGAACTTTCCCAATCTAAACAAGAAAATGCCTATAAAGAAAAAGGAGTTTACAGGACTCCAAGTAGACTAGACTCCTCAAAAAAATCTTACAGCCACATAATAATCAAGCTACTAAACATATAAAATAAAGAATATTAAGAGCTACAAACAAAAAAGTCCAAGTAACTTATAAATGCAGACACATCAGAATAACATACTACTATTCAATGGAAACAAGGGAAGCCAGAAGGACCTGGACAGGTATTAGATACACACTAACAGACCCAGGAATGTCAGCCCAGATTACTATGCCCAGAAAAACTATCAAGCACATAGAAGGAGTAAATGCTCCATAAAAAAAAAAAAAAACAGATTTAAACAATACCTACATGAGCAAAAGGACCAGGATCATGAGGAGGAGACCCACAGAGGAGACAGGAGTTATCGGGAACTGACTGAGTCAGAAACAATCACTGAGGAACCTTCAGGGAAAAAAAACTAAACTCTCAAAAAGTAGATGACTGTCAAATGACATGGGCAGTTTGTGGAGTCTCTGGGAGTAGGATCAGACTGTTCCTGGTGCATGAACTGACATCTCAGATCACATTCCCTACAGAGGAACAACTAACCCAGCCTTAATACTGGCATGGGGAACTCAGACCTACCTCAACTGGATATGCCAGACTGAACTTAGCCACCTAAGCTAAGTATGGACGCCTTGTCCTACTTGGAGAATGGATGAGGGGATGGTGAGGAGAAGTTGAATTTGGACTGGTGGGGACTGGGAGGGGGAACAGTAGTAGATATGGAAAAAACTTTTTACATCAAAAAGAAAAGTTTAAAATCTCCCATGAATAACTAAATATCAATTATAAATTTGCTAATAATTATGATCCATTAGTTTTTATTAATTATAAATAAGTAATTACTAATATTAACAGTGATGATAAGTAATAAATAAAAAGTAAAAAAAAGCAGGAAAATCATGGAAATGTTGAAAATAAGAAGTTATTGTTAAATTCATGGACTAAAATAAAGGTCCAAGCAACAGTGGTTGATCTTTTCTGAGTTGGAAGGTTGTCAAGGAGAGGTCACAGTCCAAAATACCTAGAAGAGGAATATGTGGCTAAGGTACTCTACTGGCAAAACATGCCTTTTTGAGTAGCCAGGGGAGCTATCTGTCTGATGGTGGTATGTGGCTAGTATTTTGGCAGGAGCCAGAGTGGCAGCCTTGAAGAAATGGCATTCTATCAGTATCTCTCTGAGGTAAACATGATCAGGAGGAAACATCCATGTCCTCTGTGAACCACAGGAGCCTGATGTTGGAAAAGCTACAGTCTTGCCATTGAGCATGTAAGGAAGATAGATTCCTTTCTCTTGAAGCATCTTTTAACATCAAAGCTGGGTATGGTGCCAGAAAAAATAACACCCAGAATTACATTTAACCCAGTTTGGCTGTTTGAGAATTAGCAGTTATGAGAAGATGGAGAACTAGGAAGCACTGATTTAATGTCTCACACAGCTCATCTTTAAGTGTTCAGGAGTCTCAAAGTTCTGGTGTATGGAGCTTGTACCAAAAGCTTATACTTTCTCTTTATTCTTTTTAATTCTCTTGGTCAAATTTTACCCATTCTACTGAATATGTGTTTTTTCAACTTGATATTCTGCTTAATGACAGTTTGTATTTGTACTTTCCTCTCCTTAATGATTCACTTGGTATAATTTTGGTTGTGGCATGGATTCTGTCAATATACACTACCTTTAGAATTTTCTGAATTCTAAGACACAAGAATTTTTTAACAAATCCCACTTCATGAGTAAAACTGGTTACTTTATATTGATCCTGTTTAGTTAAAATTGAATGATAAGCAATTTCATACTCAGTTACTTATTAAAATGACCTTGTTTGCATTGGGCTCCAGAGATAATTTCACTTAAATCTGGAGGAAAGTAGAGAAATGCTATTCATACAACAAAACAATAAAAGTCTAGTGTTTACAGTGTTTAAGAAAATACACTTAATTTTGTATTCTATTATAATATTGATCATCTTTGTCTGAGATGACACTTACTTAAAAAGAAATGTATTACAAGTGTTTCCATAGTGGCTAAAATAACTGTACATAAGGTCTTATGGAACAAAGAGAGGTGTGGTCCATACATCAAAAAAGAAGTGAGTTTCAAAATAAAAATTGCTATTCTTTAGATATTAGAAAACATTTTTGGTTAAGTTTTTATAATAATTTGAATGCTCAGCTCAAGGAGCTAAAAATAAACTCAAATTATTCATTATTTTTGAGAACTGATGATTTATAAACATAACTTCTAATAATAATAATGAAGTTACAAAGACATAAATGGAAAGCTATTTTATGTCTATAAAATGATAAACAAATAAACAAATTTGAAAAATAATTTTAAAAATTTTATCACGTTCTTGACTTCACAATGTCATAAGTAGCAGGAAATCTGAGTAACTGGAAAAAGAATCTCAGGTGCCTGTCAGCAAAAACAGTTAGTTCAGTTTAGTTCAATTTCCCAGTGTAACTTGGAAAATTCTAAAGTATCAAGAATATAAGTGACTCTGGTGATTTAATTTTATTTAGAAAAGGAGGCTTGCAGCTTTCTCCTTTAATTAGCATTGTATGCTGGGGCAAGTACAGGCCATAATGGTTGACGTTGTGTTTGACTCTTTGAGGTCAAATACAACATGAAGAAAGTGCTCGAATTGCAGGCACTATAAATAGACCCATGGGAAGAAGTCTGATCCCAGTCACTCTCACTTTATTTGAAGCATGTTGTGATATATGACATAAGCAATATACATTCTCAGAAGCAACATAATCCTTTTAAACGTTAAACTATCCCCTACCTCATTAGTCATGGGTTTTGCTATTTTATTTAAGTTGAAAAAACAACTATACCTCAGAGTACATCTTACATAGCAAATTTCTTCTTATGTATGGTTGGCTGTAAACAAAAGGGAGGCTGGTTATTTTGAGTCAACTTGTGTTTATTTTGAGGTTCTCAGGGGACCTAAATAATTAAGTAGAAACTTTAATACCCAGCACACACACACACACACACACACACACACACACACACAAGCATCTTAGTGCATTGCTTTTCCCCCCCTCACATTCTGTAAGATATTAGCTATAAAGAAGTATGTTTTGTTTATTTTTAGCTATTAAGATTCTTAAAGTTCTGGTTCTTTGTGTGTGTGTGTGTGTGTGTGTGTGTGTGTGTGTGTGTGTAAGGAAAGTAAATGCATACTGAGTAACAGAAAAGCAATAAGGATACAAGTTTGTAATTTACAAAAAACATATTCAACAACTTCAAACAGACATAGGGAATCCAAGATGGGGTAGTGCCTATAAGACAAATTCTGAATACATTGTGGTTAAAATGAGAAATGTACAATATGGGCTAATACATTTTAACACTTGTGTCCACACTTAGGTCCACAGTGTGGGGCACTTATTTTTTTCTATTAAATAATTATTTTGGTTTTTTTTTAGGTTAAATTTGTATAATTTCCCCTTCCCTTTAAGGCATGATATTGTTTTGAACATTTAGAAGATAAGTAATCATGGAGGAACAGGGCCATTGTGGGTGGACCTTGAGGTTCTATAACCTGACCTCACACATCGTCCACTGTCCCATCTGGCTGTGGGTATCATGATCGACTGCTTTATCTCCTACTGCCATTGTGCCTCCTCCTTCATGACGACCTCAAACACATCTTTAGCTGTAAGTGAAAATATACTTTTGCTTTTTAAACACTGTCTTGCCAGGCATTTGGTCATATCTGTAAGGAAGGTGACTAATCCATTATACAGGCTATAAAATGTACGGTGGATGAGATGACAGCACAATATCATGATACCATTGTTCCTGACTGATTAGAAATATTTATTAGGTTAAGTTCAGGTCTCTTCTTGGTTAACTTGAAAAGATTTTCTTTTTATTTATGATTTATACATTAATAAAAACTAATTAAAATGTCATAATTAATTAATTACCAAAGACCACAAATAAAATTACTAGTATGTAAATTAAGAGACCCTATTCAGGAAATTACTAAAGGCCCATAGGGAGGGTCTTTCAAAGGAAGGATATAAAATTCATTATAAATGCTTTAAGAGAATTATAAAACAGGAAGACATGAATTGGAGTGGGAAATGAAAGACAGGTTAGAAGAGGAAAATGGGAAGGGATAAATAGCACTAGAGATTTTTTAAAACAAAAATTGTATGCAAAGTTTCTAGTCTAATATATTCCTATAATCTATCTATATATAAAAAGAGTCAAATAGAGCTATCTATTAACAGGACAGCAATGTCTTTACTAGATACCAGAAGCTAACAAATAAAAATTTCAGAGCTGAACCAGAGTTTCGTTTTTGAAATTGCTTTCCAATTAGGTACTATAGACTGATAAACATAACAGACTATTGGCAATGTTCTTCGCCACCCACAGTACTTCAAAGTAAGACCATTTGCTTAAAATTCCAATAATTGAGGCATAGAATATGCATAATCAACATATCAAATCCTGAAAACTTTGTCCTGGAGAAAGCTATGTAAACTATTGGAGAGTAAAAATAACTTCCAATCTTGATTCCATGTGAATTTATTGAGCAACAATAGCGAGTGGCATATTTGATGACACTGTGCCTGTGCAATAGTGGCATAAATGTCAGGTGATTAACAAATGTCATAAGAATAACCAACCACTTTCTGAATGTATTTAGCTCTTGATACAGTTACGGGTCCAAAAATACCTGTGGCTAATGCAGATTATAAACTTGATTATAAAATTGACTACTTCTGATTCTGCTAAGTGTGTATGATATAAAAATTTTATATATCCTATCATTATACGTTTAGATTAAGATCCTGTCAATTCTTATCAGTGATGGTTCTATTTTCAGAGATGTGCAAATGGAAACTCTCAAATTTTGGTACTAGGAAGGGTCAATAGTCATTGAAAGAGTTACACCTGCTAAGGGAACTATGCTCCAGTTGAAGACCTCACATCCAAGAATATTTAGGCACCACAAATTGGCGTTGATGAAAGAGAAGAGTCAAATTTGTGCAGGAAGGAAAGAATGTGTATCTGAGAGGAATTTGAGGAGAGAAAGTGCATATGATCAAAATACAATGAACAATTTTTTCAAAGAACTTATAAAATTATATAATATATATAAGCTTGAATGAAGTCAAGTCATCTGGGGTGATATTTCCTTTCAAGATGCCAATACTATCTCACATAGTGTCCATTCCAAGCATGGGAAACATCTTTTTGGATCATTGTTCAGGGCGTTGAAAGATAATCCTAAAATAATGGGGACTATTGCCTTTGTCCTTGAAGTAGAGACAATAATGATTGCTAAAAAATGATCAAAGTCAATTTTATCTGGTAACAAGTTCCCTGATGGGTTATTTTGTCCCAAGAAGTCAACTCAAAACACATAGCCATATATATAAATTAATGCTGTCTGTATAAATTGCAATAATTAAAGAAATATTATTAGCCTGGCAGTGTGGAAATGGTTGTAGAAAGGAAGAGGTAGAAAGGTAGGCAATAGTAAGGGAATGGTCTAAGTACAGAGGTCATTGATAGAATTTTTGAATAAACAAGTAAGTTAAAATTTTCTTTTAGTATTATTTATAAAAGGATGGATTGAAAGAGAACTGGGTTCATATACTTTAATACAGAGTAACCAGACAGTGGAACTATTAGAATTAGGAGGATTATAGACATATTTTATTGTAGTTAAAGTATCACTGCCAGTGGACTTTGAGGTTTCCAGAGCCCATGTGAGGCCAAGGATCTCTCTTTCTGTTTGTGTATCAGAATGTAGAGCACTTAACAACTTCTCTAGCACGACACATACCTGCCCCTATGTTCTCTGCCATGATAATAGACTAAGCCTTTAAAACTGTAAGCCAGCACAAATTAAATACTTTTTATTATAAAAATTACTTTGGTCATTGTGCCTCTTCATACCTATCGAATATAGATTAAGACAAACACTTTATTACATATTTTCTAAAAATCTTCAAATAATTGCTTGACTAGCAATTAAAATCATAGCTAGTTTTTACTTGCCTGGTACATTTTAATACTTGATAATTTATATTAATTGAAAATGTAGATGATCAATGTGTAATAATATCAGTATTACAGACTTCTTAAGTTAATAATTGAACGTTCTTTCCCAGATGAACACTGAATAAATTTTCAGCACCCTTCTCTAAATCTACATAGGGCCACACATTGCAGAGCTCATTTGTGATAACTTTTCTTACACTATCCCATTTGGATATATATATATATACATATATATATATACCCAATATATAATATATGTTATATATACACATATATAATTATTTATTGAATTTTCAGACTGTATCATATGAGACATTCATTTATAGCCTTCATAGACATTCCCAGGAATGCTTCTTAGATACAATACTTTGCCCTGAACTCACATGATATATATATCTGGACCCTTACATTTTGAACAATTATCAGTTTGTGGATCTTTCTGTGGAGAGCTGTTACAGATACCTATATTCAAAAAATTAAATGAACTTTGCCAAGTTAGTTAAAAGCATCATAAACCCTTAGTGAAGATATGATTGAGAACAGTTTGTGTGTTTGTGCATGTGTTTATGTGATGAGTGTGTATGTATTCATATGTGTGTGCATGTGTGTGTAGCTACTTACGTGTGTGTTTCAGTGTTTTGAGAGATAATAAAAATTTTATTAAGCATAACTAGAACTTTCCTAATTTATGTACAGAGTCAAATGTCACGCAGATCTATTTACCTCATATGGAAATTCAATTTTATCTCCATATCATCATGTTTTTATGACCATATCTGTCAACCTATTGAATCTCATTTACCTACTGATAGTTGGAGTCATTATAGAGGTCCTAAAGACTAAATTCAAAATGGATTGAAGTTGTCAGTCATTACCTCACAGTTTTCTGCTGTGTTGATCAATCTGTGTCAACTAGAGAGGATCATTGTGTATTGATCGCAGAAACTGCAGGAGTCTCTTCTTTTTGAAAGGCATGTTAGAGTTACATTGAAGGTCAGAAGAGAAAGACTTTACAAGTTGCTTTTATTTTTCTTTTTGAATGATACTCCCAGGTATTATTACGCTTAGTCTCACTATGTCATTAATGTACTAATTGAAGGCTGCCTCCTCATACAGTTTGCTCTAGTCATTTCTTATAAGTTTACAATTTATTTTAGTCAAGTCATTTTGAAATGTTTCTGTTTTCTTCTGGGCATTTAATAATATCTAGCATATTTATAACTCTACCTATATACTATGCTTTATTATTTTATTAGAAACTATAAAAGGTGATTTCCTTTTATGGTGCCATTTATAAGAATATTGCTAATATCTAACACAGAAACTTACACACTAATGGTAGTTAAGCACATGTTAAATAAAATATTAATGAATCAGTTGTAATTATTGAACTAAGACATAATAAAAACCAATCATGAAATGTTTATTTCTTTTGATCCAAAATCTATAATTCACTTATAAAAATGTAAGTGACTTCTCCTCAGTGAATATACATTACTAATATTTTATTAGAGAGACAATGATTCTAAGAGGTGGAATAAGATACCATATTCCAGTGTGGTATCTGTGCACAGATGGATAGATAGGTGAGATGTTAGATACAGATTACCTGGGCTAAATTTTTGTGACTATTATCAAATTCTTTCTGTGATTTACATCCCACATTAAATATATCACCTTATGCTGTGTTTTCTACTGACTTCAACTCTTGCTTCTGGGAATTAATACCCACCAAGAAAGCTAGGTGTACCTTTAAAAAATACAAATCAAATCATTGCTCAAAACTCTTTCCTGTTCTTATGTTTATAGTTAAAATTCAAACTCCTTAGCAATGCCTTAAATGAATTTAATTTGTCCTTTTATTGTCTCTATGACCTACTTTCCATTGCCCTAAAGTATCTTCAATCATATCTTCATATGTATAGATGCCTCTCCTTGGTATATTTGGAATCTTAAGCTTCCATCATGCTGTGTGCTGCCCTCTACAGTGTATCTACCTGGGCCCCAGCCAGAATCTATCAGTTTTTTGTCATATGCCATTTCTTCAATGAGGCTTTCATATATTATTTAAACTAAGAAGATATTTCTATTTCTAAAAGAATGTCCCAAATTCCTCCTCACCTGTTTGACCCTGTATCTTATTCATAAATTCTAAGCATCTTAAGGTACTTTCTAACTTATGAGTTACTCATCAATTATATATTATCTGTCCTTTTTAATTAGATGTAAAATTTTTGATACAGAGCTGTTTGTTGGATTTTTCCTACAGGAATAGGTAACATAAAAATTATCATTTATGCCTATGAATAGAGTAAACAAATGCAAAAGAAATATTCATGAGAGATTTTACTTTGTTTTAATTTTTATTTGTTTTTTCTAGGGTTTATTTTTCAGTGAAATCTATATGGTAAATGGATGGCTACATTTTCTGTAGTTCTAAAAGAAAAAATTATGTAGAATGTGCCACTACACAGGCTTAGCATAGATGGTGAAAAAAAAGCAAACAAATTGAGCTTGTTCTACATCTTCAGGTGCAATGATTATTCAGGTAATTACAACAATGTGCAGTGAGGGCTTTGGCACAATCATACTGTCCTTTAAACATTCTCCAAAGTGCTCACTTTGCTTTTAAGTTCTTAGCTGAGCAATAAAAAATCAAATATAGCACAGCCTTAGTAAATTACCCTGCATTATAAATAGTAAAATAGGTACACAAGTATGACTCCATTTCTGGCTACAGCAACAAACAACATCTACCAGCACTGGGGTAGCAGCAAAATCCAGAAAGCTGCCCTTGTTTGGGAAGAACTATTCATTATGCCACTTTATTGTACATGAAATACATACAAAGGCTTCTGCTTTTAAAGTATCAAGCCTTTTTCATTAAGAAATAATTTTTAATGCTAAGTAAAATTATTAATGGTCCATAAGAGGGTAATTCATTAATGTCTTTCTTTTTTGTGCAGGGATACATTTGCAGACTTTTAAATGACCAGAACTTCTTAGGTTTGCTCTGCTCAAAGGGTGTCCTGGATCTTTGCTGGCTCTATTGTCAGAAGCAGTAGAATGAGTTCACCTCCTTTTTAGTGAATTACAAGCTGTCTACTTCTTGGTCTAGAGCACCATCCTGCTCATCAGGCCTCTGCTATCTTGCCAAGCACCACAGGAGCATTATCATGGGGATAGCTGATTGCTAGGCTGCACTTAGGGCTGATAAATATGTAGCAGTGTAGAATATTAAATGATTTTATTAGCAATCAACTTATTGTGTCATTATGCTCATTTATCTGTATGATAAAAAATTAGCAAAAGAATCAATCTAATATTTAAAAACCATCTTTTTCATTCCTTTAAATGTATTTTCCAGTTAGTGTAACTCTACTAATGTTAAGCAAAATCATCTAAACACTCCAACCCTATTCCTGTTCTCTTTAAATAAATGAATAGCAGTTTTAATAATTGCAAAGAATGTAACAAGATGAGAAGCAACTCTTAAAGTATATAGAATTTCACAACTCAGTAAAATTGGCAAGCTAGCATATCCACAAATCAAATCTCAAATAATGAGTAAAAATAAGAAAACATATCGTTTTATATTTTTGTAAAAACTTTAGGTAATCTGTAACAAAATTAACCTATAAATTTTCTTTCAATATACTGTAATGTGTCTAACACTGTTGTTTATATTCTCATCTATATATTTCATAATGTTAAATCTATTATTAGACAGCACATTAGTAAATATCTTAAAATTTCGAGTATATTTTTACCATTTTTCTATAATCATCCATTGTTTCTCTCTCTTCATGAAAAAATAACAAGCTCTGCATGACAAAATGAAAAAGTGGAGAGTGCTCATAATTTTGGCCAACAATTCTGACAATTATTTTGTTAAAGTATTAACCCCTCTCTCACCTGAGAAGAATGAATTGCTATTCTCCAGTTATGAATGCAGTTTGAGAACTGAAGTTTAAACAATTGAAATTCCTGTGGAAAATAGAAATTAGAAGTGCATAGTAAGACAGAAATCAAAGCAAACATACAATAAAATCTTTGAGTAAGTCACACTTAACTATTTTATAATAATAGTTCTCAAAACAAATGAACCAGGTTTAAATCATAACCCAATTTGTAATAAAAATCAGTCACAAGAGAGTCAAAAATTAGAAACTGACTTTCACTTATAAGCAAGTAAATATTTCCTTTTCAATAATTATGTATACTACAAATTTTGACCAAGATTTGAATATGATATATATACATATATTTAGACATATATATACATAAATATGATATATATATATATCACTGTACTACTACATGCACATAGATTCACAACTGATAACTTACTCATAAAATAATGATTTTTGTTAATTACAAACATTCTAATGAACAAGTTAAAAACAAATATATTTGGATAAAATAATCTCTAACTTCTATGGAATACTATGACTACTTAGAATTTCTTTTTTTTTTTATGGCTGGGCTATATAGTCTTCCAATAGTCTTTCAAGAAGTAAAGGTTCTACTATAGAAGAAGTCCCCTTGTGTGGGCCTGAAAATGTGGCTGAATACGGGAATAGGATGGAGTAAATGTGCATCATTAAACTATGAATGACTTTAGCATTTTAATAGAAAGTAATCTGTGCTAAGTATTGTAGGCAAGACATGGCTATTCTTTCCTATAGAATGCTTTCTCACTGGCATTCAAGATATAAGATTACAATCAGATTATTAGATTCTATTCTCTGACAAGTTAATTTTCTTTATACCTCAAACATATCATCTCAAAAGAGGTCCAATTACAAAAGAATTTATGAAATAAGAACTGAATCCAGCTAACATTTTGCTTGTGAGCATATGCATCAAATCTATTGTCTACCAATTTCTCTGCTCATAGACAGAAACATGGGAATCTAGTTAAATAATCAGATATACTGATGACCCATAAGAAAAGTAGAGGTAACCAATGGATGGAAGCCTGTGGTAGGAATGTTCTCTGTGTACTGTGAATAAGGAACTGTTTTAGCCTGTGTAGAGCACCATAGAAGTGGGTAGAGAATCAGAGCACAAGCAGGTAGGAAGAAGGGTGGAGTTTGCCACTCTCCATCCTTCCCCCGGAGAAGCAGCATGTAGGAATCCACATGAGCCACGGGCTGTGAGCCACGTGGAGGGTAGATTCATGGAAATGGAATGATTTAAGATGAAAGAGCTAGCTAGTAATGTGCTTAAGACATGGGCCAACAGTGAAAAGTATATAAGTGTCTGATTCATTTCTTTGGAGGACAAAAGCCGCAGCGCGTGCCAGGTCACAAACCTCCGGACCCAAAACGGGCCAGGAAAACTTTCTACAACAGAAGCCCTCCATATTAAAACCACTTCATCCATGCCCATATCTTGAGTCCTTCCTGTGTTGGAGCAGCATATTCTTCTTTCAGATAAGCTTTCCTTTTCTTTTTTCCTCTCTTTTAGTATCTTGACAAAGAATATGATCCCAGAAGCCTTGCTTTTGTCATGTCTAAGTAAAGAACAGAAAACTCAGGAAATGGTAGTTCTTGGACTTGCACTCATCAGTGATTTCTCTCACATGAAACTTCTTGAGTTGGCATTTAAGGGCAAATATTTCTTCTTATTTAGAGTAACATTTTGTTTTTCTATAGAAAGACAAATGTCAGTGATTTCTTTAATGTACAGGTAATATGAAGCTAGACACTCCTTAATGAAGGAAATCATTTTGTTGGAAAAAAAATAACAAACTATTGAAATGATCCCTGAAAAGACACAGATGACAGCCTATGCTGGAGAGGTTGCAGAGCAAGGGGAACACTCCTTCATTGTTGGTGGGAGTGTAAGCTTGTTCAGCCACTCTGGAATGCAGTATGATTGTTTCTCAGAAAATTGGGAATCAATCTCCCTAAGGATCCAACAATACCACTACTGGGCATATACCCTAAAGTTGCACATTCACATTCCTAAAGCATTAGCTCAATTATGTTCATAGCAGCTTTATTCATAATAGCAAGAACCTGGCAGAAACCTAGATGCCCCTCAACAGAAGAATGGATTAACAAACTGTGGTACATCGCAGCAGTAAGAAAAAATGATATCCTAAAATTTGCAGGCAAATGGATGTATTTGGAGAATACCCTTCTGAGCAAGGTATCACAAACCCAGAAAGATAAACAGGGGATGTTCTCATTAGTGGACTTTAAACAAAAGACAAAGCATACCCAAGCTGCAAACCACAACCATTGTACAGCTTGGGATCTGAAGCACCTTGGACCGGCACCTTGGAGCCCGTTCACTCCAGAGGAACACCTAACTCAGTCTTGATGTTGGGGTGAGGAAAGTGTATCAGCCTGGGGTGGATGCTGAACTAAGCCACCTTGGGATGTTGGGACCTCCTGTCCTTGCCTTTTGCTGAGAATGTGGTAAGGAGATGGGGAGAAGAGAGAGTGACTGGGCGGGGTGGGAGGTGAAAGGAAGTTAGAACAAGGAGATACACAGATAAAAAAAATGAGACTTTATTCATAATAAAAAACAATAACAATTAAATAAAGCATGTCAAGTATCTACTTATTTTTTGAAGATATATTAATGCCCCTGAATTCCAGATTTACCTGAAACTCTGATTCTGCCTACTTCAAATTAGTGCTGAGTTTATAGAGTTGTATCATCACATAAAAGACAATATCATTATATGTTTTCCAAAAAATATTTTCATTTTTGTTATTATCCACTTATTGAAAATCTAAAACTACTAAATAGAATAAAAAATCTTTAAGAAAAGCAAAATAATTATTAGATTAGATCAAGTCAAATTATTTGTTCACTCAGATAAACAAATTATTTTAACAAATAATAACACAATATTATTTTCCTCCAGATGCTTTCTTACAACATTGAAAACATAAAGTACCATTTATTTCTCTCTGTTAGATCCAATCATACAACATGAAGGGTATTGTAAGACAAATATTATGAAACTAGGGGCCGTGTTTATGCAGCATATCTTCTGTGTAGGATTTTCTATGTGAGGAATTATCAGATAAACCAAATCATCCTAGGTTCTTTAAGTAATAACAGTGACCATAGGACAATATTTTCTAAAATTTGCCTTGTGAGTATATGCACAATAATTTTATTTATTGTTTTTTGAAAATTAATATCAAACATCATTAAAAAGCAAAACACTCAGGATAAAAAGACTCTTACAGTAATAAAACTTTCCTTTTCTCTAAAATACATGAAACACAAAAAATAAAATCTAAAGCTTCTTAAGCCAGGTTAAGCTCACCTACAGATAAAGAAAGCACAGTATGTCACAGCTAATGCCCATGGATACACTATGGCCACCACAAATTTCTGCTGAGCAATCCTACTACAGACAAACCAGAAGTTTTGTATGTGTGTATGTGTGCGTGTGTGTTTTAAATCATTTTATTTACTCTAGAGATTCAATGCAATTCCCATAAAAATTCCAACACAACTTTTTACAGACCTTGAAAGAACAATACTAAATTTTATTTGGAATATACGAAAAGCTAGGATCACCAAAACAGGTTTGCTCAACAAAAGAACCTCAGAAGGCATCACCACCCCTGACTTCAAGTAATACTATAGAGATACAATATTAAAAACAGCCTAGTCAAACCAGCAGGAAGTAGAAGTGACTAGGAGCAGGAGGCTGAGGAAACTGGAAGATAACTGGGATGAAGAATTTATACAACTGCCTCCAATACCATCCTCAGTCGTAACACCAACAGCAACCATTTCCAAAGAAGCAATCCTCCATGCCAAATCCCAGAAGACCTCACAGAACAGCAAGGCTAATTCAAAAGGAGCCTAAGGACCCTTTGAAGATGAAACTCACTCTCTCCAGTCACTGTCCCCCAGCAGTGGCATCCACGAAGCAATTCTAGCTATGACCTCCGGCTTGAGATGATGGATCAGCCATTAAGTCGTTGGAGGCCTAGTGACCATTCCAGAGATTCAAGCAGTGACACCAAGTTCAGGCCACTTAGAGACATGTAGTTGCAGTCTATTTCTACTGTATAACTGTGTCATCCCACTAAACTTTGCATAAAGTCCAGTCCCACGTTGTCTTTGAAAAAAAAAAAACAGCCTAGTACTGGCATTAAAACAGACTTGTGGACCAATGTAATCAAATTGAACACCCAGACATTAACCCACACACCTATGAATACCTGATTTTCCACAAAAACATAAAAAATATTCAATGGAAAAAAGATAGTATCTTCAACAAATTATATCGACATACCTGGATGAGAGTATGTAGAAAAATGCCAATAGTTCCAAAACTATCATCCTTCACAAAACTCAAATCAAAGTAGATCAAAGATCATATTTATATTTTAAACTGTCTTTGCTTAACAATTAACTTTCAAATAGTCCCAAAAAGCACTGGAAATTAGCATTTCACTAACCTCACTTGCAATACCTAAGGGAGATATCCACTTTTAAATTCAGGTAGAAAATTTGTCAAAATTCTCTTAATATTCTTCAAAATGCTGCAACTACATAAAGGACCAACAAACCTCCTTGAATATTAAAACATGAAGATACATACTTAGCACAAGTGAAAAAAGTAACCCACTGATACTACATTAACTCTCATTATAATGTGATTTATTTTATATTAATTTTGTAGTTCACTAGTATAAGGGCCCTGTGCATGCTAGGTAATGATTTACCACAAAGCTACATCCCTGTTACACTGATGATATTTTGTCGGAGACTATAGCAGATGATATTTTAAGAAACTGACATCTAATGTTGAGACATATATCTTATTTTAGAATGCATATCATGGACGTATTCTGCCACTAGACAATTCATTTAATATTTTTCCTATGGTATCCCTTGCTTCTTGTCAAGCAGAGTGTTTTTGTTTTTGTTTTTTTTATAAAGTACTAATTTCAAATATAACCCAATTCTGAACCCAAAAGGAGATTCAGAAGAAAATAGAACCTAGGACCTATCTTTGTATGACCATTTATCTTGCAACAACATTTGAGAACAGGAACAACACATTCAAAAAAACATGTGAGTTTTTAAAACTTCTCCATGTTGAGCATTGTATGAAGCAACTACTTTTAAGCTATAAAACTAAACTGAAAATAGAAAAGGAATGTTCGAGAGACTTTGAACCTTCATGAAGGTAGAGTGAAGGCTGGCTTAGAACAAGGTTATTGACTCCCAGTGACTCAAGTTTTATCTAGGCTTGATCATTAATTCCACTCTTACTTTAGTTAGGAAAGTCACTTGATGTCTTATAGCTACAGTCTTCTGAAAGTGTGGAACAAGAAAATAATGAAGGCTAAACCTTATACCAACGCTCAGGCATGTTTGATGGACAGCATTTGAAATATAGTAAAGACTGGACTAAATCAATTTCATTTCTCATTCTCAGCTCATGCCCTTCACACAGATTAAATTCTGGGCTTTATTATTTAATAGACGTCCATTTTAATATGAAAAAAGTAAAAACAATTATAATAGAATGTAATTTGTATTACATTCAAATTTTAGATAAAATAATAAAAACAATTATTGAAGTTTAGAACATTAAGATTTAGCATGGATGAAACCAGAATGTAAGAAAATCTATTAGAAAAACTGTAAGTGCTATGAGTATCCTTATTATAACCATAATTAGTAAAATCCACCATTTGTCTAATGCACATCTAATTTACAATCTTGGGTAAGAATCATTGATCAAACTTAGAATAGAATTTGTCCATGTTGAATATTTTGCAATCTAAGCATAAGGTAAAGACACTATGATTGTAATTAAGATAGTAGAAGTTTTGCATCCATGTATATAGCCCTTAGACTTATTGGACTGAGTGTGGTGGTACACAGCTGCAATCACAACACTTGGGTAGTGGAACAAAAAATATCAGGGATTTGAGAATATCATTGACTACATAACACATTCAGGCCAGCCTGGGCTAAAGAAAATAAGAATAAAGTAAAATAAGCATCAACAATAGTATATTAGAGCTATTTAATAAGCTTTAACAGGCATACAATTGTCTCATTCTGTTGAAATTTAGATAAGTTTATCCTATTTATAAACTGGTAATAGATGAATTAATAGGAAAACCCATATATTTTATTCACTGTGTAAGAATGACAGACAGACATAGAACATAAAATGCAAACAAGAAAATCAAAAATACAAGTCAAAAATTTAAGGAACATTTTAGAAAATGTTGAAAATATAGTTTGGGGAATTCAAGAGAAGATGGTTTTACAAGTAATAGAGGGAAAAATGTACATAAGTGAGTTTTCTTTTTTTTTTTCTTTTTTTTTTTCTTTATTTTGTATTTATTAAAAAAAAACACAGTAAAAAGAATTTAAAATGTGGAAGAGTTAACAATAACTATATAGAGGATAAGAATGATAAGCATGGCTTATCAAGGGTAGACATACAAATAAGATTGCTACACCTATATTTTCTTTGTGTTCATCTTTCCCTCTGATTTTTTTTTTCCATCCCTGTATATCCTTATTCAAGGTCTCTTCCCCCTC
>PVIH01019138.1:0-36304 GCA_004025045.1 Sigmodon hispidus | reverse complement strand
CTCCAAATCCATCCATTTGCCTGTGAATTTTAGGATATCATTTTTTTCTTACTGCTGAGTAGTATTCCATTGTGTAGATGTACCACAGTTTGTTAATCCATTCTTCAGTTGAGGGACATCTAGGTTGTTTCCAGGTTCTTGCTATTACAAATAATGCTGCTATGAACATAGTTGAGCTAATACCTTTGGAGTGTGAATGAGCCTCTTTAGGGTATACACCCAGAAGTGGTATTGCTGGGTCCTTGGGGAGATTGATTCCCAGTTTTCTGAGAAACCACCATATTGCATTCCAAAGTGGCTGAACAAGCTTACACTCCCACAAACAATGGAGGAGTGTTCCCCTTGATCCGCATCCTCTCCAGCATAGGCTGTCATCTGTGCCTTTTATCTTAGCCAGTCTAACAGATGTTAGGTGGTATCTCAAAGTTGTTTTGATGCACCATTAATTTTTAAATTACAGATTTTGAGGTGTACTCTTGATCATGTACAAAACAGACAAACATATCAGAGGGCCATGATCCTGCTCAGAAATGCAAATTTATAGGATGAGTAGGTCCCATGAAATCATCTTTCTCACCTTTTTATATTTTCCCTGAATTTATTTATGGATGTGGTAATGCTAAGGTTAGCTTTTGATAATACAGGAATGCATTTGTGAATATGTCAGATGGAAAGATGCACCAGTAGTTAGGAGTGCTTATTGCTCTTGTGAAGAGCTGAAATCTTGTTCCCAGCACCCGTGTTAAATGGCTCACTGTCGTGTGCAACCTCGTCCTGCAAGGAAGACGTGACACCAGGCTCTTTTTTTTAGCAGTTTTATTTAGGAACCTTGAATTTTGACTTTTGATTTACTTACTTACGAAGGGGACTAACTAACATCTCTCTCACCCTCTGGGGAAAACCCGCCCGCAGCTTAAATAGCCTCTGGGCAGCCAACTCCAGTACGCCAAGTGGGCACTACCGATAGGTTCAGGTACCCAGAAGCAAGCCAGATCCTCAGCCTTAGCCAATTATGGAGTAGTTTGTCACTGAGAGCACTCACCATGTGGAAGGTGGAAGGGCGGAAGCAAGCACCATCTTTAAGGCGCGGCTGCAGACAGCTCTCTACAGCTCACGACAACCTGTAACTCTACATCTAGAAGATCTCCAACCCTCTTCTGGCTTCCACTGGTGGCATATACTCATACACATATCCAAAAATACATAATAGTTTAAGAGTATAAAGAGCCTATGTAAACGGTGTCATTTGGAACAAATATGGTTCTCTAAATAGAATTAGCACTGAGGTTCAAAGAATTTAGGAGTTCATGTTATAATTATTTAGATTGTTTTATAAGGATTGTTTTATGGGATGAAGAAGTGTCTTGTCACATGTGCACATATGTGACTTGAGGAAATTTCCTATGCTAGGCTGAGGTAACTGAGGTACAGTGAACAGTGCAACCTGAGTTTCCATGATATGTTTCAAGTGACTTGAATCTCTCAGTATTGTCAGAATTGGATGAAGTCAAATTGTACTATTCATTTTTAAGAAGACAGCAATTTGGCCAATTATTTTAAAATTATATTCATTTTACAGGACTTGCTGCTCTTTTAGGGGACCTGAACTTAATCCCTAACACTCACATTGAGCCACAAACTACCTGAAACTGTAGCTCCAGGGTTTTGGGTGCCCTCTGCGAATCTCTGTGGGCTTGTGCATATGTTAAAGTATTCTCTCTCATTCTCTCACATTATGTATAAAATAACAATAATAATTAAAAATAAAACTAATAAATACTCTCCACTAGAAATGAGGATGTGAACCCTGAGAATCTAGAAGCAGGTGGTTTCCTTGGGGCATAATAGTAGCAGGTGTGTAGGCTTTTAGAGAGACTGTGTCTAACTTCTCAGTTGGTAGCACAGCCTTGAGTAGTCTGAACCCAAGACAGCAAAGGCAAACCGGTGTTGGAGGACACAGAGGACCAACAGTATCACAGCACATTCCTTGTGACTAGCACCATGAACAGACAGGGACTGTGTCCACAAAGACCACAGGATGACTGTCTCTTTTCCCCAGCCCACCTTCCAGACACCCAGGGTTGAGCTGCAGAGTCAGATGTTATTGTGCAGGAAAGGACCGACTGCACAAAATTTTAGAGATTCTTAATTGTGAATTAATTCAGTACTCATCTATAAGACAGTGAAAAAGAACTGGTTCAGATGCTCTGAAACACTGAAATGCATGTATTTAGCAAGACGTCTTTCCCTGCTGCTGCCCGTGAATGAGGTGGGCCATGAGGAGATGCAGTGGCAAGCTGCCTTGCTCTGTACAGTATGAGAAGTGGAAGCACAGTTATATCTGTTCACTGCTGATCCTGACTTCTCTGGGTTTCTGCACTTGTGTGTCTCGAAAGCATAACTTCTTATCTGATTACCTAGCCTCTCAGCAGCCCAAGTCCATCTTGTGTTCTCTTTTTCAGTGACAGTGATGGTGGCTGAAATGTCAAATTCCAGAGTTGTCTTAACTATATTTTCTTAAATGATCTCTCTCTCTCTCTCTCTCTCTCTCTCTCTCTCTCTCTCTCTCTCTCTCTCTCTCTCTCTCTCTCTCATAATTTACAATTTGCCCCACTTCTTGCCTCAGCCTTCTCTTTTTTAGCACACTATCTAGACATCCCTGCCCTGGGAACATTACCATCAGTGCTTTCCAAGTGTAATCCTTCCTTTCTCTTCCTCCATGCTTGGAGTTTCTCTTCAGCAGCCCACCCTTGAGAAGGTGTGCTAAATAATTTAAGGTCTGACAGCCAGTCTTTCAGAGCAAATATATCCCATTATATGGATTTGAACGCCCTTGGATTGATATTTTCTCAGAGCCCCCTTGTAGATTCCATCAAAGTCAAAGTTAATAAAAACTGATCTAGAAAATTCATACTAATTTCTAAAAGATAAATTTGAAGTGAAAACATTGAGTTGAGCCCTTCTCATGGAAGTAAACTTTGCTGTTCTCTAAGACACTCCTGACAAACCTACAGCGGTGCCTTCTCTGTCACCTAAGCTCAAACACTGGAAAATTACTTCCCTGACCCTGAAATGCCCCCCATTTCCAGTATCTCTTTCAGTATTCTTCCTGTCTGTTCCCCACCAACTGATTTCTCAAGTTCTCATCCCCAGCTGCCCCCACTCCACCCAGGAGACCTTTTTTTATTTCCTTTTCTCAGGGAGATCCATGTGCCCATTTGGTGCCTCCCTGTTATCTAACCTCTTGAGGACTGTGAAATGTAGCATGGTTTCTTTTTATTTTATATGAGGGAGTCTTTCTTGGTCTGGGTTACCTCACTCAGTATGACTTTTTTTTTCTAGTTTCATTTATTTACCTTTGAATTTTATATGCCATTATTTTTAACAGCTGAGTAATATTCCATTGTTTAGATGTACCATATTTTTTTTATTCATTTCTTGTGCACAGAATCTCCCAGGAATCTACAAGGACAAACCCAGCTAATAAACCCAGCTAATAGTAGATACATAACCTGAATTGGCCATCTCTTGTGACCTGATTGGTCTCTAGCCCAATAGTCATCACAGAGGCTTTGTCCAGCAAGTGACAGAAATAGATACAGACAGATACACAACCAAACATAAAAAGGAATTCTTGAAATCCTGAAAAAGAATGGAGGGAAGGATTGTGAGAGCCCGAGGGGTTAAGGACATCATAAGGAAACCCAGAGAATCAACTAACCTGGGTTCATAGCAGCTCACAGAGAGAGAACTGACAACCAGGAAGCATGAGAGTAACCGAGGCACTCTGGTGATATATTTTATATTTAATAAAATGAGCCTAGAATATGAGAGAACAGGATCACCTGCAGTCAAGCAGTCAAGTCATGAAGGTCAGAGAGTGGTGACCCATGCCTTTAATCCTTTTCCTCAAGAGAAAGAGATCTTTCTGTAATTCTAATAGTTCAAGGCCTAACAACCAAACAGTAGTAGCTCATACCTTTACTCCTAACTCTAGGGTTATGATGCAGAGCTGAACCCAGAAGTAAAACAACTGGGCAGGGAAGATATTTAAGGCGGGAGAAGGGCAAGATTTGGACATTCTGTAGGGATGACCAAGTAGGCGGAGAACTCTTGAAGACAGCATTTACCCCATTCAGCCTGAGTAGGTGGCTGGGTGAGAAGTGACTGTGGTCTGTTTTCTGTATATGATATTTCAGATTTCCCCCAATATCTGGCTTTGGGATTTCATTATTCACCAATTAATAATTTGTATAATATAGGCACTCTGCATATATATTACAGTTGTGTAGCTTTGTACTCTTGTGAGATTCTTAACAGTGAGAACAGGGTAGTCTCTAACTCTTTTACTGGCTATTGGTACAATATTCCTCATACTGAGTCTACTTGTCTAGCCTTAATACAAAGTACTTAGTCTTATTACAGCTTGATATGCTATGTTTTGTTGATATTCATGGTAGACTTGTCCTTTCCTAAACAGAAATGGAAGAAGAGTGGATTAGTGGAGAAAATAGAGGAGGTTGAAGGGAAAAACTAGGAGGAAAGGGGGAAGGAGAAACTGCAGCCATTAGGGGAGAGAGAGAGAGAGAGAGAGAGAGAGAGAGAGAGAGAGAGAAAGAGAAAGAGAGAGAATGTAGTCACACTAGGAGTAAATGATATTGGTGATACCAGACAGCAGCTCTGGAAATATTTCTAAAGGTAGGTGAATAGACCACAGATAATAGGTCGAAGTACAGCCGTTGTATCTTTGTGTCTTTGTAATAATACTGGTGTGACATGCATCATAGATTTATAGTGATATTTGTAGCTCAGAGGAATAAGGCTTAGTAATAGGATCCAGGAGCCAGAGCATAGAGAAAGGAGAGGCAGATAAAGGACATAACCAGTGTAACAGCCTTACTTAATGATAACCTCCAAACTTTTGAAAGTCTGGAAATCATTCTGTCATATAAATGTTCATATTAGCCAATGGCTGGGAAGAAAAGAAGTGAATATATTCCTTAGAATTAGAGGCAGCTGGTCACATTCCATCCAGTCAGGAATCGGAGAGAGATGAGTGCTGTTGCTGTCCTTCTTCCTCCTCAGCCTTCTCTTTTGGAAGTGTCCTCAAAAACATACTCAGAGACACAACCCAGATGACACTAAATCCCCTAACCTGAGAAGGAAGATTAACCATTATACTTGCTTGATGGGCTAGTTAAAGTGATTTCTCTTTCTTATTTCTCTACCACATATGCTAGTGTTGAACAAAGTGTTCATACTTTAGCAAAATTTTGCCCTTACAAACTTATGAGATCATGTATTCAGAAATTTCACCACTTTATGTTTGAAACACCTGAAGAAGAAGGCAGAACAAAGAACTGCACAGACAAACATAGCCTTTTGTGGTCTGTGAGATGTCAGAGCAGAACCGCCTGCTGCCAAAGCTGATGGCCTGGCTTTGATCCCAGGACCCCCACAGTAAACAGAGCAAGCCAATTCCTGCAGGTCCACCACCCTCACATACATGCCATGTCATATGTGTCCCAACACATGCACACACACATACAATTAATTTTTAAATGCAATTTTAAATGGTCCTTAGCAAAAGTTTTATTTTTACATTCATTAATCTATGAAATTTGACTAATTGATTTGAATGAGGCACTTTCTATTTTCAGTGAAGTTTTAGAAGAATTCTTTATTATTATTATTATTATTGTTATTTTATTTCTTTCTTATCATTCCACCCCTGTTTCCCCTCCCTCTTCTCTTCCCAGTCATTCTCCAGCTTTCCTCCAACTCTATCCCCCCATCCACTCCTCAAAGAGAGTAAGGACTCCCAGGGTGAGTCAATATAGTCTGGCATATAAAGTTGAGGTAATGCAGAGCTCCAGCACTAAGGCTGAACAAGGTGTTCTTCTGTAGGTAATGGACTCCAAGAAGCCAGTTCATGCCCTAGGAATAAATTCTGGTCCCACCGCCAGAGACTCCCATATACTCCCCATACCATATAACTGTAATTCACACTCAGAGAGCTTGGTTCAGTCCCACGCAGGTTCCCCAGCTCTCAGTTCAGAGTCAGTGAGCTCCCAATAGCTTAGGTCAGCTGTCTCTGGGGGTTTTTTCATCATGATCTTGACCCTTTTGTTCATATCATTTGTCTTTCCTCTCTTTGACTGAAGTGGGAGCTCAACCCAGTGCTTAGCTGTGGATCTCTGCATCTGCTTTCATTACTTGCTAAATGAAGGTTCTATAATGACAATTAGGGTGGTCATCAGTTTGATTATAGGAGAAGGTCATTCTATGAAGCTTTATATGTTATTACTTTGTATTTCTATATCAATTACTCATATGCCAATTCAAGAAATAAATGTTTGTTTGTTTCTAAGTAGTTCAATGTTGTAGAAGGTTTCCCGAGCCCTTTTGGGCCCGGAGTTTATACCTGCCGGGCCCTTTTGGGGCCTGAGGTTTGGAACCTGGCCCGTGGCGGCTTTTGTCCCCCAAAGAAATGGATCAGACACTTAATATTACTTCATACTGTTTGGCCCATGTCTCAAGCACATTACTAGCTAGCTCTTTCGTCTTAAATTATCCCATTTCTACTAATCAACCCACCATGTGGCTCAGCCAGTGGCTCACCTGTATCTCTTACATGTCTGTCTTCTTTGGAGGTCGGATGGAGACTAACTCCGCCCTTCTCCTACCTGCCTGTCCTCTGATTCTCCATGCACTTCTATGGTGCTGTGCATAGGCCAAACCAGTAATTTTATTTACATCACACAGAGAATATTTCCATCACAGTTCAAAGTTTCAGACTCCCAAATAAAAATTTTAAAGACAATGCTAAATGAAAATGACCAAATTTTTATATATACACATGTAAAAAATAAAAATTAAAAAAAGATAAAACCTTTTAATAAGGTAGGAGGCTAAGATATGATCAGGTAAGTAAAAGAAGTACACATTTAAGTTTGGAATAAAAATAGTTCTCATTAATTATACCTTTAATTCATTTTGGGTACTACTAAATTGAAACATAAACAATTACACATTGCCTCAACTTAAAGCAAAAATCAGAAACCACAATGTAAAGTGAGGCACCATTTACAGGTTTAATTGTGAAGACAGGCTGTGTGGGAAAATAGCCACGGTGACAGAGATGTCTCTCTGCAGAGTGGTTCACCTGCATCCTTGTTTCATTCTCCCATTCCATTTTTTTTGTTTTATCTCTTTTCCTTCAGTATTCTGAGTTCCTGATAATTCATAATGATTCCTTAAAAATTAAATGCCAGCATATGATATTACTGTTGTTTCATCTAACTCCTAGGTCTGCTATCTGAATAGTTTCACAGTATCTGTGTCCCAGCTTCCATGGTTATTAATAAATGTACATATCTACCTTATAGAAACAATGGCTGGGTAGTTCCCCTTATTGCTCAGCTACACATGAATTTGTCTAAAGAATCCTTCAGAAGTATTATCCATAGAGCTATTCATTATCATTTCAGTTGGATCACATTATAAACCTAGTGAATATGTTTACAAAATAGCAGTTGAAAGTGTGATCTCAAACACAGTTTTAGGTGGTCTTTTTGAAGTCACTGGATGTGGGGAGTCTATAAATGTGCCCCTCACCATGCTATCACATGTGCAAAATTAAGTGTGTAAAGAATGATTGGGATGCTGTGAATATCATTTTGGTTTTGTTACTGAATTCATGTAGAAGATTAAAATCAGTGCTTACGTGGATAGCTTCAGTAGGTTCAGAGTGAAGATCCAAAATCACTCCCATAGGGTTTTTGGTTTTGGGGGGGGGTTTCTTTGTTTGGTTTTGCTGGTCACTTCCTTGTTCTATTTTTTCCCCCATTTAAGTTATAGTGGAATTTGATGTGACTAAATTTAGTGATTTGGAAAACAATGCATTTAATTATGAAAGTCTGTTATCAGTGCTATTCCCAGTACCACTGTTTGTACATAACACATTGCTTAGTTCTCCTCATATTTATAAAAAGAAATTCAGTCATAGTCTCCCCCTCCCCCCACCTGTCTGTCTTTCACACACACACTTGCATGGTCATGTACCTACTACCCCTACAACAGCATCATAGAAGAGGAGATGAAAAATCATTAAGGCACTCCCATGGGTTTTCTATTTTGTCTTCATGTGGGAGTGATGATGTTATGTAACCAGAATATGTGCATTTGTAGAAAGTCTTTTAGATCTTTTACCTGGAAGAAAACTATCTTCTCTTTGCCCCCAATGTGCTTTGAAGAAGCATAATTGAGTGCATTTCAGTTAGCACTTTTAAAACTTAAAATAATTGCCTCAGTTAGCTGAATCTCAGGAGAATTACTTAATAGTATGCAAATTACCTCAAGATATACATGTTTAAAATTAAAAGGTTTTTTTCATTAATGCTCAGAAGAAACAGGTAGCCAGAAAGGCCTGAATGGAAGATAAAATTAACAGCAATGGCAGACTTCATGTTTTCATCTCTAAATAAGGCCGAAGATCTGATCATAAAGGTCATTAGCTTATCTGTTGTGGGTTAAAGTGATTTATCTGATTAAATAGGGTTTGTTTTCTACTTTCACAAAACTTTTACAATATCTCTTTATCATCAGGAAATAGTTTTGGAAAATCCCCTCTCCTCTTCTCTGGCTGTTCAAAGAGGAAGAGTGTCTATGGTGGCGCAGTAATCTGCTATCTTGGAAAGTCATTGCCCCACTGGCTAGTGCTGCAATAAAGGGAGGATGTGAGTGATCAAATATGAATATTTAATTAACATAAGTAATCAATTCTGAGATTTACTATGGTAGTGGGTTCCCATCCAGATGTTTTTACAGTTCAACAAAAGAAGTAATTTGATTCTGAACTAGAATAAGCCATTTTGTAAATGATTGATAACTTTGCTTATGTGGACCCTGGTGCTCCTCTAGGCTAAAAGTGAATGAAGCATAGTCTAGGAAAAAGAAAGCCATGGAAAACTTTTATCCAAGTTCTAAGTGGGCCCTCTAGGTTGCTGATATGTGTAAAACCAAAACCTAGAACTGGATATTTCAGGGCACAGGTCTGTGCAGCTCTTTGAATCTCCTAAGCCTTGTGATTCTGACAAAGATCAGAAATATGTGGACTTTTAGCTGGGCTTTTAGAGTGACATAATGTAGTCATGTTTGTTTATCATCTGTAAATATCAAATTGAGATATAGGTATTATCCTTCATATATCTTGTCATCCTGAAATTTCTCCTAAGGCTATCACCATGTAAGCTAATCAGTTACCGAAACTAAATCTTCCACATAGTGATATGGTAGCTGATCTTCAAAAGGATTGTTTTTTCCAAAGCTAACATTTATTTAGGACCTTGTAAAGGTGTAACTCTTTGCTATTGGCTAGGAAAACACATGTGTATGATAGAATACTGGATCTCATGTTAAGATTAGAGACAGATGAATGCAGTGCGCTGTCCTGACATGGTGTGACATTCTGCCAAGCACAGATATGAGAACCAAGTGAGTCAAAGCTGTAGAAAAGCAGAGCTTCCAGGAAAGTAGGACACCCACTGTTTCAGGTGATTTGTGAAGTTCTTAGACACATAGAACTAACATTTTATATTTTATAGCTACATGGAAACTGCTCCAAATCCTCACTTTAGATCAATTCTTTGCATATATATTAAAGTGTAATTTATACATATCACAGTGCACCATTTTGAGATGTATAGTCAGATCTTAATTAATAGAGCTGAATGATTGTGTAGTTCTAAGCACAGCAAAGATATAGGGTGTCTTTTCACCTGAAAACTTAGTGGGTTCCTGTGTATCCAGTTCTTGGCCCCTATCCTCAGGCCCTGACAGTCTTTTGATTTGATTATTTTATGGTATTTGTAACATTGATTTTGTTTGAAAACTCTCAGAGAGGATTTGTGTTATGCCTCCCAAGTTTCCCACAGTCCTTGACTTGTGACAACCTTCCACATTTACATCCATCTTCATAGGACATGCTGTGGTCTAGGAAGTCTCTGTCTCCTTTCTCTTTACAGATAATATGTAAAGACCTTTAATTCAGGGTTATCTATTTCTAAGACCTTTAACTTAAGTACATCTACAAAGTCCAAAGTTCATGTTTCCATAAAAACATAGAAGCATCAGTAATTAAGACTTGGCCATTTGTATATGAGGAAGGAGGACAGCCTGCAGTGTTTAGATAATGGGTAACCAAAAATGAAGATATTGGCTTCTAGTTAAATTTCCTGTCTGCTTCAGTAAAGGAGAAGAAATGACTTGGAAGTATGATATATTTGTTTCTGATCTCTATCTGACACACATGCAATTGAGCTCTTTCTCTCTAGGTTTGACAGGTTTTATATAAGTGAAAGCAGCTATAGTTTCTGTGGTTAAAGGATTTATAGCAATTTTAAGTCATATTATAGATTAACATTTTAATTCCAAGTTTGGAATGACTATTCTGGCTTTGCTAGTTGATGTCTGTTTTTTTCCAATTGATAAATTATCTTGGAAGAAATATTTGAGTGACAAACAAGAGAATCCAGTCAGTTTTTCATTTATTTTTATGTATGTAGATACATGACATATGCATGTGTGTATATGTACATGCCTATTTGTATGTATGCATGTATTTAAATATAGTTGTTTGCAAATGTGTTTATGTCCCTATGTGTGTATTTATTTGTATGTATGTGTATATGTTTGTTTTGTAGTTCTTATTTTAAGGAAGTATATTCAATGAATAGTGAAGAACATCAAAATATCATTTCAATGGCAATAATTACATTATGCTTTTTTTTTGATAATGATTCCCTACAATTTGATGTAGCACTGGTGTAGGCTCTACAAGAGAGGCAAACTGGAGAATAACACATGAGTATTTGTAAAAATGCCAGGGATGTTTTCTAAGTAAAAGTATGCTTTAAGTTGGCCTCACATTTGAATAATAATAAAGTTATTACATGTGTAACATTTCTTATTGCTCTTTTTTTTTGCTTGTTTGTTTTGACCTATTGTTACCTGAGTGATACTGTACACTGTGCAAATCCAGCTAAGTGGCCAGCTTAGCTGCATTATTAGAAAGAGTCCATCTTTCGCTTTAGAAAGAGTCAGTTTTTCTCTTTAATTCCTCCACTGCAGCTGAGTCTGGGCTATCATTAGCCCTATAAAAAAAATCAAAGCACTGGAACTTAAGAACATTTTTGCTTCTTTTCCCATTCCATAAATATTCATTAGTCAAGACTATTCTAATAGTTACACAGCACTGAACAAAGCTGAGCTAGCAGCAATCTGGGCCAAATTCAAGTTCTGTCTTCCTGAGACTCTGCACTCTGTGTTTCTTCTGATACAGTCTTCTGACTCTGAGCCTGGAAATGAGTCATCTGAAGTGAGCTTGGATTTTGTGACACAGGGCAGAAGCGTACCCTAGTCTCTGCCAGGAAATTGTGTTTATTTTTTTTTGTTTTTTTCTTTTCTTTTCTCTTCTCTTTTATTTAGTTTCTCAGGGATTCACTCATGCTCACACAGCACTCTGTCCTTGGCTGTGGACTGCATTTTCCAGCACTAGGAATTTAGATTTTAAAACCCAAGACCCTATAAAATCAACCTAAGGAAGAAGTCCTTCACATATTGGAAACTAAATAAGCATTTATATACCATATGCCATTGATGATAAATACTGTTAAAGGGAACAAATTAGATTTAGAAACACTGAGGTAGCCCCTGTCCACAGTCTCAGGGACACTGACCCTTCTTTTCTCTAAGACAGAGTTCCCACTGTTCTGCTGCCCCAGATATCCTGCCCCAGGATTGTTATCCTAATCCCTTGGTCTCTGCTTATCCTGCTGTATCTAGAGCCTTCCTTTTGACCTTTCAACTTGTACAAGTATCTGCTAACTCACAAGCATCCCCCTCTACTTGTCTGGCCCCTGCAGCTTATGTTTCACCTCTCTTCAAGGACAACACATTTTGAAAGCCCCCTCTGTATGCTAGCATACTTTTCTTCTCACCTCTTAATTCAGCATTATTATATATATGTAATTATCTTATTATATCTCTGCACTGTCTGTTTTCAAAAGACTCTGTTAGTGTGATGCTGGAAATGAAAATGCTTTGCTCTGTGTTGATTTTATTTTTAATCAAACCAATGTTTCTGTGTTCTCACTCACTTTCCAATATTTTTGCTTTTATTGTTTGTTCAAGTATTTAGCCAATTTAATTGTCATTGCTTCCTTTCTAATAGTCAAATGTCAGTTAGTGAAAATAGGGTTGTTTCCTCACTGAGCAACAATGGGCAGGATTCAGAAATAGTTCCATAGTCTCCAGGAAAGGTCAATAGTACAGTGTAGCAGAGAAAATGAGCAACCAAAGGTAGAGGGGAAACCATGTGGTGGTTCAGCTCTCCCTTTCCAGGGATGCCAAGCTGGCCTCCTTTGCATGCAGCACTTCCCCAAAGTCCAAATTAGCTGTGAAGTGAGGATGTGCTGTGTTTGCCTCTCAGCTCCTGGGGACAGACCATCCTGTCCCTGGAAGCCTGCCTATTGAGACCTGTCAAGCACAATTTTATTTTTTTTTAAAAAAAATGAAATACCATACCTCCTTGTTTGCCTTTTCTATAATTTCTGAAATGTGTACCTGAAAAATGTTCTTGTTTTGCAAAATTATAAATCTCTTTTATATCTATTATGTGGCAAAGTAGCATCATAGTAAAGACCATCTTGACTTCTGGAAACCTAGGGATCTTGGGGAATTGTATCAGTCATTTTGTAGACTCGTCAAATTTTACAACAAGCATGTGCCATTTTGTGGCTCAGCATTACATTTCTAGATTACATATATTTATACATTTCTAGATTGTTTATGCAATCCCTAGATTGCATGTGTTTATGCATTTCTGCTCTGCTGAATGTGTGTGTTTTTTTGCTCTATGCTTTCTGTAGCAAATTCAATAGTCTTTCAAATTATCTGAGGGCTGGAAGGATGGCTTAGCACTTAAGAGCACATATGGCTCTTGCATAGGACTTGATTGAGTTCCCAGCAGCCATGTATAGGGCAGCTAACACGCACCAGTGACTCCAGCCCCAGGTCTGACAACTTCTTCTGGTCTCTGTCAGCACCTGCTTTCATGTATGGAATGACCTATCTCCACAGTACACTTGTACACATAGTTAAAACTATTTAGAAAACTATTTGTAATGGCTGGGTTTTCACCTCAGGAATCACCTCCTATTGCTAAGAATTTCCACCAAGAATCCTGCCTATCTGTCTATTATTTCCCTATCCAGTCATAGACATGGATCTGTAACTATCCCAGGGACCTGTGTATTCATTTTAACTGTGACATTTTTTTTTACTAGTTAGAAGGTCTCTCTTGGAGCAATTCTCATGGCAAAATTATCTTTGAAAATTTATTTTATTGCTGATCTTCATCTTACTTGTTCTTAATGAAGGTGTCAACTAGAAAGGGTTATGCCTGCTACACCCTACTGATCATGTGAATAAAACTTGATACATTGCCTTTGATAATCACCCTGCCCTTGTCAACTCATTTTCATTTCATGTTGGAAGCCTTATGTCAATCTGGTTAAAATTAATTTTTTCTCATTCTAGAGTAGTGAGATAATCTCTGTCACAATGCTGACACCTGAGACCCAATCTCTCTCTGCTCCAGTTGGTTTAACTATTATGATCACTAATGATAATGGTTTCCATGATAATGCAGAGTCTGCTTTTGTTTTTTCTTCCAATTCCAGGTCACTTTCTGCTGCCTCTTTCTTTTCTTGGCTGCCATCTACAGAGAATTTCACTAGGTACCTCTAAGACCCGAAGAACTAACAGAGGCAAAATCAACTTCTGTTCATTTTTATCTGCATAGCAACCTATTTTTAGTATAAAACGCACTAAGAGAAGACAGAGGATTGAGATTGTATAAGTAGAGGGTGTTTATTCATCATCATAAGCTGCTGTCCTCTACACAGACCCCCAGGATACAGTTCTTAGTCTTGGAAAACATGTCATGATCATCTGCCTCAGTCTGTCTCAACAAGGATGGATACTGCATAAGTATTTATCCTGAAGACTCTCCCATATACTAAAGAACATTAAACTCTTCTGAACCCACACAATAAATCCCAGTGTCTCCAAGATATCTTAAAGCTTCCTCTATTGTCCTCTGTGTCTCACAGAGTCAGTCTGTGGCCATCTCATTTTATTTGATGAACAAACTGAATTATAGAAAGGCTTGCTGCATTAAGTAAAGACACATGGCCAGTAAGTGACAAAATCTACACTAGAACCAATGTAATGTCTCATCAGAAAAGTTGGATTCCTTGGTATCTTAAGGTAAAATTGGCCAGAGAATTAGTCTGAAATCCAATTACTTTTTTCTCTTTGCTTCCTATCTTGTCTAAAGGACATTTCATACTGTTCTTGGCTCTGTCATTCAGCCCTCCCTTCTCTCTACAAGGAGCAAGGAGAGTAGCCTCCTTCACAGCAGCTGGCCTTCTTTTGCACCGCAGAGTCCCACTCAATCCAAGCTCTTCCTTCAGGAAGGTATACGGTGCTGCTTAAGTTTTCCTTCTCCTCTTCGGTTGCTCTCTCTCATATGATTATTGTCATTAACTTGAAACTGTATTGGACTACTATCATAGCCAAAGAAAAGCTCTCACACTTTTCCTCCATTGCAGTATTTCTGCCTCTGTAGAGCTCATTCTTAAAAGTTAGGGCAGCTCTTCACGTTTGTCCTATACCTCACCAGTTTCTGAACCTCTTCACACTAGGAATTTCTTCACCCACCACCTCTGAGCCACTTTCTGGGTTACCAACAGCTTCCCTTTAGTTTCTGTGCTCAGTCCCATCCTTACGTCCTCCCAGAGTCTGACATGGGGCATGCTCATAATTTCTCCACCCTTCCCTTTGATCTGTCCTCCTTTGGTGTCTTGGTCATTTTTAACCTCATCATTTACTCTTCCTTCAGTTCTGTTTTGTCCCGCACAACCAGAGGCTCTGGACTTCTCAAAGCACAGTCTATAGGTTTCTTATTTTTGGTAAAGCAACCAGTAAAGATACTTTTAAAAACTAATAGTGACCCTGTTTCCTTAAAACTCACATAACTTCATAGAACAGTTAGAAGGAAGAAAAGACTTTTATAACTTTAAACCTTACATAATCTATCTACTTCCTTTTAGATTATTCTTTCTGCCCACGTTCTTGTCCCCCTGGAGACTCGTTGTTTGTTGCTACCAGCTCCTTCTTCCAGAATGTTCTTGGCATGACTTCTTCTAAACTCCTTCATCTCATCACCTAAATTTATCTCAGTTATCTCTTCCTCAAAGCTGATCCCTGACTCTTGTCTGAACTAGTACACTCTCTTCCATTGTCTTCTAGTTCATTACATTCATACTTTTATCTAGTGTGTGTAGATTTACCTGGAGCCTACTCTATTGAATTTAAGTACTGTCACTCAGAGATAACATAATAGAATGAGCAATAGGCTGTGGATGCCTGGCTCTTAAATATTGTCACTTAGTTCAGTGGCCTGTGACCATGGACAGGCCAGGTCATTGCTCCATTTTTCAGTGCCCTAATCTTTAAAATAAGGATGCTACTTTTACTTAGATAGCTATAGATTTAAGTTTGTTTTGTTTTTTAATGTACAATGTTTAATACATGATTTACTTGGTAAATGCTAAGTAAATAACAGATGCTATTGCTAACTGATTTTTTTTAACTTTACTTAAAGCTTTCTTTTGAATATAAGCTTCAAGAAAAGATTACAGTAGTTTTCCTGAGCACTATTATTTTATAATATATATGGCATTGCTCTGTCTAGCCATGAGGTCATCAGGTGAGTGATGGAGAGGGTTTATGTCTTGAAGTACTCTCACACTGTGTACATAGCTTGCAAACAGTTAATTGAGTTTATTTGTAATGAGAAGCGGCTTAGAACACTTGTGAAACACAGTACTTGCTCTAACAGCACACTCTCCAAAACCTTTTAATCAGGAAAGATTGTGCTTCCCTTTTGTGGGCACAGAATGTATGCAGTGAACTAGGAAACTGCACAGCAATTAGCTCAGGGCACTGGCTTTGTCATTCATGGAGAAAGACAGCTGAAAAGTAAAAAAATGGCAGGCTTAGCATTGAGATCCTAATACTCAGCTTCATCTATTTGCTTTAAGAAAATTTTTAAATATTCTTGGGAAATGTAAATGTTATTAATGTTTTCAAGTTGGAATTAAATTTTAATTGGTACCTACTTAAATTGGTTTGGGTTAATGAATTACCCTTAAACTGAATACAGTCAGCTAAGGATGGAGACTTTCAGAGCATCCAAGAAAACTGCTGAAGTCTAGCCTGATATTCAAAAAAAAGGTTCCATAAGAGGAATTGTCACAGGTGGTCGTCGATGATATTTTATATATTCAGCCAAGGGATGGTCTTCTCCTGCTGTATACAGGGGTTCATTTACATTTTGAGAGACAAGTAACAATGGTGACTTTTCCCTGACTGTCAGCACCATAGCAGATCTTCTTAGATAGGCACTGTAATCTTCATGCCCACCTTGAAGGAATGCTCCACAGTTATTCTGACCCATCACATTGGCCCATTCTCAAGTGTCTTCACAAAGGACTTGCTCTCAGACATCAATTTTTTTCCCTTTTATTGGTGGTCAAACCTTCAGAATTTTAGGTTCTGAAATTGAAATTTGATTGAAACAATCAAAAACTACACCGTAGTAGAAAGTTAAACTTGTCTGTGTGCACTGACAGCCCTTCTTTATAACTGAATTATGCTAGAAATTTTTCCATGAAAGAAAAAATTGTAAAGGATATTATCAATGATCTTTATTGCGGAAATTTGTTAACAAAAAAAAAAATAAAGGGAATCAGTGAGACCAGATAGGTGGTAGGGAAAATATTTGTTGTTTTCATAAAATATAAACTTATTAGAAAGCAAGCCCTGTGTTTATTTTGTGTGCCAATGGAGACATTTCCATAGCAGGACCATGGAAGTTGTGGTGTGTCAAGACTTTTGACAGCACTGGCCTTGCCATATGGGGACATAAACTCTTACTGTTATGCAATACCAATGGGATGATATCCTGTCAGTTTCTGTCCTGTAGCCCAAGTAATGACATTTGGCTGTGTGTAAACAGAGGCCATTTCATTTCTGTTTCATCCTAACTGCCCATCTGTTGTTTGAACTTTATGGGATTCTTTCTGATAGGAGCCTATATCACTGGCTCTCTCAAATTCTTATAAAAATGATTTCATGACATCTAATTTTAAACTCTTGATGAGCTACACTAGGAAAACAGTAAGTAGCAAATACATCTCGGGTAAATTTATGGTGTTCTGTTGATGATCAATTTATTTGTGCACTGACCTTCAATGCTGTGGAACTAAGCTTACTTTCTGTGCTTCTGGTTGAAAGAGAAAGTATTACTCTGCAATTGCACTTTCTCCACATTGCTTTGCACAGTGAATGAAATAAGCTGATAGTCTGGTCACATCAACTTCCCCTTATCTACCAGAACCTGCACTCTGCATAGCAAACCACAGAACCATGGGCCTTCCCTGCTTTTTACTGTTCTCCACCAATCATCCAGACAGTCTGTAATTCTTGTCAGTAGGATCATCTCTCTGTCCAAATCCTATACATTTCTTTATCTCCCACTGTGCTCCTTTCTACCCGGTCTTTTCCTCCAACTCTCTACAACCTCATGACAATTTAATGTAAGTATGAAGGTGTCATCACTATTTATGCTACTTCAAAAATTTCTCCTTTTTTTTTAACTTTAGGGTATGAACTTTTAGCATGGAACCTTTATCACCAGACCATCATAGGTTCTTTCTGTTCAGAGGTCTACAGAATGCCTGCAAACACTTTAAAGTCTACTTCTAATGCTTCTTCCTACAGTTCTGAATTTATCAGGTCTGGGGAGTTGATGAGGCCGAAGTAATACCAGGAAAACTTTTAATTGATTATTATATACACTTATAGCAACAGAGAGAAAGCTCTTCACAACTCCACTAGATTAGAAGTTCTTAAAGAGTGTGCTTTGTGGATTACTTGAATATTTCTGCACAAATATCAGCAATGTTAATTTAAACATAAGTATCCCAGTTCTATTAAGATAAGCTTAGCTATGAGTGACTCAGTCACATCATTACCAAATTCTAACAAAGTGGTAAATTTTCCCATTCATCTGGTTAGAATTTGTAGCACCATTTCAGCACTGAAAATCAGTTGCTTAACTGAGGACATCTAAGGTTGTGCCTAGCATACAATAAGTGATTATTACAGTTCTGTGGTGCAGATCCTGTTTAATTTGTTGCATTAGATTCCTTGCTCATGAATCAGCATTAGCATCTATATGTTTTTTTAGTATGTTCCTTTGCGCTTTGTTATTACTCTCCTGGGGTGTTCATGTACGGTAAGTGCTGTGCTGTTATCTTACATGTTTTTGTTGTTAGTTTGTTTTATTTTGGTTTTTTTTTTGTCTCTGTTCATATCATGAGACTAAGGCAAATCTCACACATCCTCAAATGAAACACTGATATTTTTGACCTGGAAAGCTACTGTATTCCTAGATACAACAGGAATTTGAAAAGGAAAACATATAAATTAATATAATCTTAACTATCCTCTCTTTGTTAAGGGGTTCTTGTTAAAAAGATCTGGCACAGGAGAGTTTCAAAATGATTGTTGAGTTATAGGGCAGGACTCTGATAGATCAGTTATTACATTCCTGGAGTATATTTATATTGGGAACTGTTAACATTTTATTTGAATACAACAGCAATATATCAATTAGCAGTAGAAAATTTGTACTCTGTGCACACCTAAGGCACATCACCTATATGGACTTCACAGAAGAAATTCATCTTTAAAATGCTGATAATGCTGTGCTTACATAAGCTCTACTGATTAGAAACTATGAACCAGAGAGGTGGTTCAGAGGATAACTGCTCTATCAGGTCTAGAAATCACATACCAGCACCCGCTTCAGGACACTCACAAATGCTTGTACCTTCAGATCCAAAGGGTCTGATGCCCGCTTCTGGCTTCTGTGAGCACTTACACACACATACATAGTATACACACACACACACACACACACACACACACACACACACATGCACACACAAAGTAAAGGTAACATTTCAACAAACAAACAAAATTAAAATTACAAGTCTTCTAAGAGCAAAAAGCTTGAGGACAAACAGCAAAGGAGAGAGGGAAAAAAGCTGAAAGGTCATTGTGCACATGCAATTACATAAGTTAATTGAAGCAAACCTATCCATCTCATTAAGTGGGACCTGGAAAAAAGAAAAGGAATGTACAAGATTATAAATGTAAAGATTGGAGAGTAAAGTGTCTTTTATCTTAATGATAAATACCATGTAACATTGTAAGCCTAGTATGTTTGGTATGGTACACATGACCTTAAGATAGAGTCTGGAAAGAATATACTAAGGATATTTCATATTTTTATAACTGAGAGAATCAATGTTTTTCATGAGTACATTGCCTTTTTATAACTTTCATCTTATTTATTATTGTTATTAACATTTTAAAAATTCTCATGGTTGGGATGAGTCATACCACAGCTTATATGAGGATTTCCAAAGACAAGCTGTAGAAATGAGTTGTCCCTCCTGCCTGTTGCCCCCATGGATGGAGTATAGAAAGTTACTTAGTGACAAGCATCTCACCACACTGAGCCATCTCACTGCCCCTGATCATTTTCCATTTGTAATTGCAGTTCATCTTGAGTATCAATTAGGAACACAGATAAAAGTTTGAGTGTGTTGGGTGTGACTTTTGACACAATTGTAGGTAATATTAGAAGAATGGATGTGGACATTGCAGGGGAGATTGTGTTAGCATTACTGAATCAAGCCAAAAACAGGGAAATATGATTATTAGGGAAGATTATTTTTCTTGTGACCTTTGGGAACTCTTCAAAGGACTTAGATCTTGTTTGGGGAACAAATCACACTATGGTACTGACAATTATAAAACAACTTTGCCCTTGAAAAAATTCAAGAATGATGGTTAGAGCCTTGAAGTAAGTGATTTGATTAAGTGATGTACAGGAATGCTCAGGGATGGTGCTTCTTGGATTTCAGTGGATACATATATCAACATTTTTAATTAAAAAATAATGCATATGTATGTGTGTCCCTATGTGAATATGTATGTATGTGAGTACTACCCAAGTCCAGAAAATGGTACTGGATCCCCTGGTGCTAGATTTACAGTTAACTGTGAATCACCCTACATAGATTCTGGAAACTGACCTGTGTCAAGCAAACACGTCCCCCAGGGCTATCTCTCCAGCTCTATAATATAAGCCCTCTTAATAAGCTATTGCCCCAAATAATTTTCCATGCATATAATGGCCTCTGTATCTGACCTTAATTCTTAAATGTTTTGGGCTAGAGCTAAAGCAGAGGAATTCTACTTCCTACTTAAGTCATACTTAAAGTGAGCTTTCTCTGAGGAGTCATAGAACATAAAAGTCCTAAATAGATATTTTCAAGATTGCCTAATTGAAATCTTGAACTAGACATTGGAGTCCTAGACTATGGTTTAGATTTACCTTCCAAGCCTACCACATGTAGACCAAGTAGTACCAGGATTAAGACAAAACATCCAACTTGTTGGGTTTTTTTACTTTTAACTGCCTTTCTTTTAAGACAAGGAGAAGAATAGGCTTTAGGGAATTTTAAATCTCTTCATTAAAGCATGTCAAAATTAAATCTAGAGGAAGATTTTAGAAGCATGACCTGAGGGGGACCTAGGGATGGAGAAAACATGAAGCATTATATAACTGGTGTGAATGTTGCCCCGAGTGGCATTTATAAGACTTAGCTCAAGAAGGAAGTAGAATCTGCATCATTTTTAATACCTTTTCTAAGGAAAACAAATGTGAAAATAGACATTTCCCTGAGTACAAAATAATTCAGGCTAGGATACATTTAACTCAGTTGGTAGGTTGTCTGCATGCACAAAGGCCTGAATTTGCCCCTCCCTCCAATATCACAAACATTTGGTGTGATGTTACATTTTTGTACTCCTCAACTCAGATAGGAGAGTCAGAATAGAGGATCATCTTTAGCCACATCTCAAACCTGAAGGCAGGTTTGAGAAGCCCTCAGAAAGGTGAATAGAAAGGTTGTCAGGAGGTACTGAAGGTATGACTCAGTCAGTACAATGCCTGCTGCACAAACATAAGGACATAGGTTCCATCTCTATCATTCACCAGAAAAAGATAAATAAGGTTGGGGTGCATAGAAGGGTTGTCAGGAGGTACTGAAGGTATGGCTCAGTCAGTACAATGCCTGCTGCACAAACATAAGGACATAGGTTCCATCTCTATCATTCACCAGAAAAAGATAAATAAGGGTGGGAGATGACTATACCACAGCAGCACTGGAAGGATTCCAGATTCACTAAGAGAATGTGTTTCTAAAACAAAGGTGGAAAGCAATTAAGGAAGACATGCAACATTCAGAAGCTCTGGCCGACACTTGTGCATGTGTATACACACACACACACACACACACACACACACACACACACACAATGGGGCAGGATAATACTAAACCATTAATATTGCTAGTGTAAAATTATTTTGTTTACATATCTTTGTAGTCTGAAAGAATGACTTTTTTCTAGGAATTTATGCAAAATAGACAGCCCTTTGTTTGGACATGTCCTTCCTGTTATCTGATGGGAGAATTGTTTTTCCTGCACTAGATTGTTGGGAAAACAACTTGAATCTCCAGCTCTTCTCGTGGTTAAGGATCAGTGATCTGGAGTGAAGGAATGGATGCTCACACCCGCTGTGATGAATCAGTGATGACTTACATAGTCACCCATCTGTAAACTGAGACACAAGGACAAGGCTGGTTGCTAAGATGTTTTTAATGATGACGTTGCCAGTCAGCTCATGTCAGCTCACTTTCCTGGGATCTTTGCCTTGCACTTTCATGGTAGTGGTTTATATATAATCTGCTTCAATGCTTTTTTCTCCCTGGACTTTTGACTGGATGTTTGATATTGCCTGCTACTTCCCTGTCTAAAGAGTCCTCTTGCACAGTTCCACTCACCAGCCTGGCACATAAGGGCAACTCTCCTTCAGGAAGGAAGTGTGTCTGTGTGCCGGTGGTTCCAATCACCAGCACATTTTTTTTTAGGTCAATGGAGCACTGATGTCTCCTGAGCATATCAAGCCCTAGAAGGATATCCATGGGCTGCTCCTCCAGTATGGAGAAAGAGCACTGTAAGAAATCACCTTCAATCTGAATCTGAGCCAGATGAACTCGGCCAACAATCCTCTGTGTGCCCACTCCCTTAGCAACCCCAGCCCATCGCCGGTCCACGAGTCTCATAATGTTACATCTTTCAGCACAAGCTTGGCTCATGATAGTCATCTGGGCACCTGAATCAACAAAAGCCTTTAAAGGATGCCCATTCACTTTACAGTTGATATAGAGCATAGCCACTTGTCCAAAACTCTCCGGAGCCTCTTCCATAGCTATGTTCATATTTTCTTCAATATTCTGCTGTCTGATTTCTTCTTCTATTCTAGCTTGAGCTTCCTGATCAAATGGGTCAGCAGAATAAAGACGAAACATCTCTTGTTCTCTCAAGGCCCTTTCCCTCTGCTGCTCCATCAGGACCTGAGAAAATGTCTCAAGGTTTCCACTAAGCAGAGCTTCAGCCAAAGCGGGATTCCGTTCCTTCAATAGGGACAGATCATGAGGGTTGGAAAGCAGCATGCTGCGAATCAGGGCAGGACTGTTGAGATCCTGAGCATGAGCCATATTCTCTCCAGAGGCCAATCCATGGGCTTGTGTTGATGGTAAACGTTGCTGCTGGGGTCGGGAACTTGAAGTTCCAGGCATGGCTGACCCAGTAAAATCTGCTCGAGGCTGATATGGGGTTCTTCCTGGAGCCCGAAGTCCCATGTTGTCCTTCTGAAGTAGTACAACTATATCACCATCTTTGAAGCCATAGTTGCCCAGGGAACAGTGGTCATCTGTGAGGAGCTGTTCCATATAGATGAACTGAATCTCCTCAGCAGGTACACCAGACTCAAGCTCACATAGGACTCTGAAGTTGCAGAGCTCAAAGTCAGGGCTGACCTGAAGGGAAAAGGTTACCTCTGTGAGGTCCCTACGTACACAATACACAGTTATCAGCATGGTACAAACTCAGAAGAGTCACGTTGACAGAAAACATCTGGTGGATCACTGGCTAACTGGTGCTGATTTGGGTGGATGGCTGGCCTGCCCCTCACACGTGGTATAAAACTCATTCAACTCTCAGAAAGGCAAAACCAGTGGCCAGAATATCCAGCCAGAGTGCCAGCTAATGGCCCCATGGAGCCTCAGTGTAACAAGTCCATGTGTGGAAGTGCTGTTTGGAACTTAGAATGTCTGTTTCCATAGAAATAGTTCCCCATAGCTACTAGGTTCCAAGCCTGATTCTTCAAAACCTACTTACTACAACTATGAAAATCATCTAAATTCTCTTTAACATGTTAATACTTAGTCTTTTAAAGGTAGACCAGTTTTCTACATACTTGTTTTTATCTTTGAAACAGTGAGGGTGTGACTTGGATATGACAAGGATCCTGTGGTTTTCTTAGCAGCCATTAGGTGCCTGCCATTGGGAGTAGATGAGTAAAACCTGACCTGAGGAAGGGGCTTGTCTTTAGCATTGCCAACAGCACAGAGGCTGTAGCCACTAAGGGAGTGACAAGCTGAATACAGGAGAAACATTTTGGGGGTATGCATGTGAGAATAGATTATTCATTTTAGAGAAACTGAGAAACAATGGAGAAAAAGGAAGAAGGCTGGGAATTTGTCTTAGAAAGAAATGGAAAGCTATAAAAAAGATTTGAGACATATTGCAATTGCTGTTGTTTTCATTGAATTGACATATGAAAAGGACTTCTTAGAGTGTATAAAGGACATGGAGAGAAAAATGAGCTGTTCAGGAAGCTGAAGAGGAGACATTGATGGGGCTTTAAGGCTGAAGACTTAGTAGTGGGGAAATGAGGTATTTATGGTTAGATAGTCAACCATTTAATGTGGGTTATGTCAAAGACAAAGTTTACAAGCAAAAACAGAATGTTTCTAAAGTGAAGGGTAGGTAAAAATATGTTGTTGCCTTGATGAGACAAGTGAAATGAACCTCTGAAGAAACCAGCTTGACATTGTTCTATAGTAAAATATATGACATCCAGAAGCTAACTGTGTCTCTCTCTGACCCTGACACACAGCAGCCCCCACCACACAAGCATGCACCTGCCTCTTAGTAGACACTCTGAAGTCAAGGTGACTGGGTAGAACTTTTGTGTAGTCATTTTTTTTTCTATTATAAAATGTTCTGTGCTATAAAGAGTTCATGATCTCTGGCTCCTTGCTCCGAGGTATCTACTTATGAACCAAAGTGTAGTCACAATCCTGTGACAGGACTTCATCCATATTTAGAAATTTCAACTATGCCTCATCATACAAAGGCATCAGCCTAAAGAATTTTATTTTATTTATTTTTTTAAAATTTTTTATTATGAATAAAGTCACATTTCTGTGTATATCCTTATTCAAGGTCCCTTCCCCCTCCTACCCCCTCCAGTCACTCTCTCTTCTCCAAATCTCCCCATTTCCTCCCCACCATGGGCAGGAGGTCTCAAGGTCCTAATATTACTCAGTTCAGACTCCACTCCTGGGAGCTCCAGTTTGTTCCCCACAACATCAAGACTGAGTCAGGTGTTCTCTAGAGGGAGTGGGATCCAAGGTGTCAGTCCAAGGTGTTTCCGATCCCAAGCTGTTCAGGGGTTGTGGTTTGCAGCTTGGGCATGCTTTGCTTTTTGATTTTTTGTTTTGTTTTGTTTTTGTTCAGAGTCCACTGATGAGTGAGTACATCCCCTGCATATCTTTCTGGGTTTGAGATACCTCACTCAGGAGGATATTTTCCAAATCCGTCCATTTGCCTGCAAATTTTAGAATATCATTTTTTCTTACTGCTGATTAGTACTCCATTGTGTAGATGTACCACAGCTTGTTAATCCATTTTTCAGTTGAAAGGCATCTAGGTTGTTTCCAGGTTCTTGCTATTACGAATAATGCTGCTATGAACATAGTTGAGCTACTGTCTTTGGAGTGCAAATGTGAATATTTAGGGTATATGCCCAGTAGTGGTATTGCTGGTCCTTCTGGATATTGATTCCCAGCTTTCTGAGAAACTGACATACTGCATTCCAGAGTGGATGAACAAGCTTGCACTCCCACCAACAATGGAGGAGTGTTCCCCTTGCTCCCCAACCTCTCCAGCATAGACTATCTGTCATCTGTGTCTTTTATCTTAGCCAGTCTGAGAAGTGTCAGGTGGTATCTCAAAGTTGTTTTGATTTGCATTTCCCTGATGGCTAAAGATGTTGAGCACTTTTTCAAGCGCCTTTCAGCCATTCATATTTCTTCTACTGAAATTCCCTTTTTAGTTCTGAACCCCATTCTTTGATTGGGTTTTTCAAGGTTTTGGGTTCTAGATTCTTGAGTTCTTTATATATTTTTGAGATCAATCCTCTATCACTTGTAGGGTTGATGAAAATCTTTTCCCATTCTGTAGGCTGTCGTTTTGTCCTATTGACAGTGTCCTTGGCTTTACAGAACCTGCTCAGTTTCAGGAAGTCCTACTAATTGATTGTTGTTCTTAGTGTTTGTGCCACTTGTGTTATATTTAGGAATTGATTGCTTGTGCCAATTCGTTGGAGGGCATTTCCCTCTTTCTTTTCAATCAAGTTCCGAATGGCTAGATTTATGTTGAGATATTTGATTAACTTGGATTTGAGTTTTGTGTAGGGTGACAGGCTTGGATCTATTTGCATTTTTTCTACACACTGCCATCCAACTATGCCAACACCATTTGTTAAAGATACTATTTTTTTTTCAATTGAATGTTTTGGACCTCTTTGTCGAAGATCAGGTGTTCATAGGGTTTTAATGCAGGGATCCTCAATTCTATTCCATTGATCCACAAGTCTGTTTTTATGCCAGTACCAGGCTGTTTTATTACTGTTGCTCTAGAGTATAACTTGAAGTCAGGGATGGTGATGCCTCTTGAGATTCTTTTGTTGAGCAAAATTGTTTTGGTAATCTTGGCTTTCCTGTTATTCCAAATGAAGTTGAGTACTGTTCTTTCAAGGTCTGTAAAATATTGTATTGGGATTTTGATGGGCAGTGCATTAAATCTGTAGATTGCTTTGGTAGGATTGCCATTTTTACTGTATTGATCCTACCTATCCAGGAACATGGGAGAGCTTTCCATTTTTTTGATACCCTCTTCAATTTCTTTATTCAGTGATTTAAAATTTTTGTCAAGTAGATCTGCTTTCATCATTTCCATTGTATAGTCAGGTGTTATTCTGATGGGCCTCCCTTTATAAGTAAGTTGGCCCTTTTTTGCAGCTCTTAAAATTTTTTCATTGTTCTGTATGTTTTGTGGCTTGATTATTATGTGGCAAGCTTACTTTTTTGGGGTGTCATATCTATTTGTTATTCTGTAAGCTTCTTGTACCTTATATAGGCATTTCCTTCTTTAAGTTAGGAAAGTTTTCTTCTATGATTTTTGTTGAATATATTATCTGTGCCTTTGAGCTGGTATTCTTCTCCTTCTTCTATTCCTATTACTCTCAAGTTAGGTCTTCTCATGGTGTCCCAGACTTTCTGAACATTTTGTGTTATTTTTGGTTTTAGTATTTTTTTTTTTGACTGATGTATCTATTATCGCTACTGAGTCTTCCACTTCAGAGATTATCTCTTCCATCTCTTGGATTCTGTTGGTTATGCTTGTATCTGTAGTTCCAGCTCTTTTCTTCAGGTTTTCTAGTTCCATCTTTGCCTCATTTTGTGCCTTTTTTACTGCTTCTATATCAATTTTTAGTTCCTGAAATGTTCCTTTCATTTTTTGGCTTACATTTTCTTGGTTTTCTTTCAAGGATTTGTTCATCTCTTCCAATTTTTTATTTGTATTTTGTTCTATTTCTTTAAGGGAATTTTTTATATCTTCTTTGAAGGCTGCAATAATCTTCATAACAGTGTTTTTGGTGTTGTTTCCTTCTGTTTCTTCTTCATTGCTCTGTTCTGGTCTTGTACTTGTAGAACCACCAGTTTCTTCTGGAGTTGCCTTGTTGTTCTTTATTTTATTTTATGTATTTTTGCACTGGCATCTGCCCATGGCTACAGTGGTTCACAATTAGGCTGCTCCTAGTCAGTTGTGGCAAGAGGACCTGTGTGTCTCCTGTCTCCTCTGAGCAAGGGGACTGCTCGATCTCTGACTTTGCTCTTGACAGGGGTCTGAATTTCAAGGCCTCAGTCCTCATTCCTTCTCTTCTGACACAGCTGGAGGCGGTGTTGGCTGTCCAAGGTCCCCTCTTTTAGGTGAGGCTGGAGGAGTCCCCCACAGCTAAACCTTTTTTCTGTCTTTGGATAGTCTGGATCAAGCGCTACAGTTTGATTCTGGTTTTGGAATGCAACCTTCCCTTCCAGGATGGGAATCAGGTGCTGGGTACTGCTCAACTCACCTCTGGACAGGGCCGAACTTCAAAGTCCTCAGTCTTTCCCTGCTAACACAGTTGGAGGCCAAATTTTATTTTTTAATTTCTGTTTCTCCCTTGTTTGTCATAGGTACAAGACTATGTATCAATTCTTGCTCTAATTATCTCAATGTTGCCATACTCTTTTTTATATTATGAATATTGACTGAATGCATAATGGGAAGTTTGAGCTGGATTATACAAATATAATCATAAATGATGTAAAAGGTGTTCTGTGTTCTTATAGAAACTCACATGCTAAAACAGGACATATGCATACCCCCAAAATGGGAAATTTGGATATGAGGGGAGCCACAGCAGAATTCTGAACAGCCTGAAGGTAATCACGAAACAGGAGAATAGATGTGGAAGATGGTGAGGTCTGTCGAGAAGAAAAGATTCCTGAAAGAGACAAGCTTAGCCGTATATGGGGCTGGTTATATGTGCCAGATGGTAGAGATGAAAATCAGAAGCTTAGAGGATGCCCTGGTTTACAAAAGTTTAATATGGAGAAATATACAAAATTTTAGGAAAAAACATAACAGAATTTCCTGGGAATAATATTAATTATATAGAGCAGTTTTTTCTATAGACATTTAGACCTATCCATTTATCCAATTTCTTTTTCATCTTTTTACATGTGCCTATGTGTGCATGTGCATGTGTATGTGTGTGTGTGTTCATATATGCATGTGTGCACAGGGGCATGGTGACCAGAGCTTGCAACTGGGGCTTTTACTTGGTGACTATTCTCCTTACATTACAGCAGAGTGTATCGCTATGACTTGGATTCAGTGATTCCTCAAATACTGTGGGACATTTTGTTTTAAAATTCAATCACTAACTCTTTAAGTGACAGAGGACTGATCTCCAAAACTTATAGAGAACTCAAGAAACTAGAGCCTAAAACTCTGAATAACCCAATCAAAAAATAGAGTTCAGAACTAAAAAGGGAATTCTCAGCATAAGAATTACAAATGGCTGAAAGGCACTTCACAAAGTGTTCAACATCTTTAGCCATCAGAGAAATGCAAATCAAAACAACTTTGAGATACCACCTGACACCGGTCAGAATGGCTAAGATCAAAACACAGTTGACAGCCTATGCTGGAGAGGATGCAGAGCAAGTGGAACACTCCTCCATTGTTGGTGAGAGTGTAAGCTTGTTCAGACACTCTGGAATGCAGTATGGTGGTTTCTCAGAAAATTTGGAATCACTCTGCCCAGGATTGAACAATACCACTATTGAACATATACCCTAAAGACACACACTCATACCCCAAAAGCATTTTCTCAACTATGTTCATAGCAGCATTATTTGTAATAGCAAGAACCTGGAAACAACCAAATGCCCCTCAACTGACGAATGGATTAACAAACTGTGGTACATCTACATGATGGAGTACTACTCAGAAGTAAGAAAAAAATGGTATACTAAAATTTATCAGCAAATGGATGGATTTGGAGAATATTCTTCTGAGCGAGGTCTCACAAACCCAGAATGATAAACAGGGGATGTACTCACTCATTAGATGATTTTAAGCAAAATCTTTCTTTTTTCATTGAAAGATGATGGGGCAATAAAGTGATGTAAAACACACACATACACACACACACACACACACATACACAAAACAAAGCAAAACTTCTGGTTTGACTGTAAAAGCATTGCTTAGCAGAAATTTGTGGTGGCCATAGTGCATTTGAGGGCATTAGCTGTGACCTACTATGCTTTCTTTATTTGTAGCTGAGCCTAACCTGGCTTGAGGAGCTTTAGATTTTATTTTTTATGTTTCTTGTATTTTAGAGAAAAGAGAAGTTTTATTACTGTATGGGTTTTTTTTTGTTATCTATTCTGAATGTTTTGATTCTTTACATAATCTTTGATATTGACTTTCAAAAAAACTCTAATAAACACTATTAAATTATGGAGATACATCTAGGGTTGTTTGGTGTGTGTGTGAGCGCATTAAAATTATTTTTATAGGATAAAAGGTATTTTGTGTGTGTGTGTGTGTGTGTGTATGTATGTATGTGTTTCTTTTGGTTCCGGTAAAGCAAAAATTAAAGGTTTACATTAAAAGAAACTGACATCTTTTTAAGTGGTATCATAGCCTAAATACTAAACAGAATTCAGTTTTGTGGGAGCTATTTTCTTTTTTTTGGGGGGGGGAGCTATTTTCTTATGCTGCTGTAATTATTTAGTTTTTTGTGATACTTTTGCACTATAGGCTGTACTGTTTTACCTTTGACCCATAAAAAAAAGCCAAGCATCTCAAGGTGTGGCCAGTTAATTCTTATCAATCCTAATTCACAGGAAGGCAGGCTTTGCAGAAATTATCTGGGTCAATCACCCACTCTATTTTAACATTAAACAGCTGGAATTTCCAGAGCTAAACATGCTCTCCTCATGCTACTTGGTATTCTTGCTTTGTATATTGCTTAACTCACTGAATTTACTCAGCAGTACTGATGATTCAAATACTAGATGCATAATTTTCTTCACTCAAACTTTTAATTAAAAGCATCATCTGATTATGTAGTAAACATGGTGATTATAGACACTCCTAAACATCAAATGTGTTGTAAATTTCCACTGCACAGGTGCTATGGATGGATGGGTACTGGGAATTCACCAGGTGTGCTCATGTAGCTAACTGGAGATTACTGCTACTTTTTCTCTAGGAACACTTTAAATATTCCCTAAAATTTATTTCTTAGCAGTATAGTTAGAACATAACTGATTCTTTCTTTGACAAGTGAGATTCCTGCAGAATCTTGTGGCTATCACTCAGAAAATTAGTTCTCATTGTATACCTATATATTCAGAAAACTGATTTTATCCTAGCCAACAAAAAATTCTATAATAAAACCATAGTAATAGCTTCTATAATTTGCTTCTTTTTAAAACATTAATGCAGTGGTTCTCAACCTTCTTAATGCTGCAACCGACTCTTTAACACACTTTCTCATGTTGCAGTAACCCCCAGACATAAAATAATTTTTATTGCCACTTTATAACTATGATTTTGCTGTGTTATGACTTGTAATATAAATATCTGATATGCAAAATACTGTGATATGCAACCTCTATGAAAGGGTCATTCAGTACCCAAAGTGCTTGAGACCCACGTGTTCAGAACCACTGCCTTAATGCAACAATAACAACAAAAACTCAGATAATTAATGGTCTCACAATTAATTGGCACTGAAGGGGTTATATGTTGTTTTACACAGCAAAAAAAAAAAAAAGAAAAACAAAAACCCAAAACATGAGGTTTATTTTTGTAAAAAGATAGAATATTTGATTAAACTTTATGTTTCCCACATATATACAAATAAAAGCCTATCAAGTACTTATATTTGTTTACACTGTTTAAAAGCCTTCCTTTAAAATCTGCCTGTAGACGCAGGAGATTGGTCTCTAGCAGGAAAGTTCCCTTTCTCCTGGAGGTCCTGAGTGTTCCCCCTAGTACTCCAAAAGAAAGAGAGATAGTATGCAGACTCAAAGCCCTGAGTTCAGTTCCCTAAAACCAGTGTAAAGCTGGGTCTCCTAGCTTGTGTCTGTAATCCTAGCCCTGCTACAGCAAACTGGGAGACAAAAAAACCCCAAGAGAATCCCTGGAAGCCTGGGGCCACCAACCTACATATATTCAGGCAAACAGCAGAAGACCCTCTCTCAAATAAGGTGAAAAGCAAGGTCTGACACTGGAAGTGGATTGTCATACACATTCACAAACCCACACAGATATATTATATGCACATGGATATCATGCCCCCACACAGTTACACACACACACACACACACACACACACACACACACACACACACACACCCCAAAAACCAGTGCCCAGCATTACTTTAAAAGTCTAATCAAGACTTTACAAGAGGTTAAATCATCAGTTGAGAGTTTCAGTAAACTTAGAAGGGGGTAGGTTGCTAGTGCAGCGCCCATGGATTAAGAACTGATGACCCACTGTCCTTCAGTTGCTTTAGATTAATGCAAAATGTGTTAGCTTCACCATGAAACAGTAGCATGTACATAATCAATTATTTATTCACTAGGTACATTAAAGAGCAAAGGGTCAGTCTCATCTCTCATCAAAAAACACCACAAGACTGAAGAACTACATATGCAGATATGCAATTGAAGAAAAGCTTGAGATTTTCAGTGTTCAAGGAACTCAGCTTCAAGCTGCTCTCCATCCAGTGTAAGTTGGTAAGACTGAGACATAATGTTTGCTTATGCACAGGAAGGAGAAGGGGATGAGCCTGAGATGAGACGCAAGTGACAGGACACATTCATATACACATAGAAAGGATAATTGAAGCATTTTGTTACTCTCCTGCAAGGAATATTTCCATGGCCACCCTGATTGCTGCATTATATAAACCATTTTTAATCCCCCCATGTCTCTCTCTCTCTCTGTGTGCCTGGTCTGTGAGGCTCATATCATGTTATTATGATGTGGAGATTTATAATTTCTGAAGTAAAAAATTACAGTTAAATATAAATTTAGTGTAAGTGTGAAATGTAATGAGAAAGATGTTTGATATTTATTTGTTTGATCACTTTCAGTATACCTAAAGAAAATGTTCACAGGCTCCTATTCACCATATATGGAAAACACATGGTACAAAAATAGTAAGGCTAATAGTGAGTCATGAAGTACATTGAGTTTAATTAAGAAAAGCGTTCAATCTGGTTTTGGTTTACTTTATCTCACTGTCCTTTTACAAATTATAGTCCCTGAAGTTTAGGAATTCCCACAAGACCTGACCAGAAGGTCTGACATGCATAAAGCCACAACAATTTGTGTTTCTTACATTAATGAAAGTGTCTGCATGCTCTCAACACTGCATTCATGCCCACTTGTTCTCATGAAGAGGAAAAATCTAATAGCCTCCTGTGGCATTAATAATTAGTCAAGGAAACAATGCCCTCCAGGCACATTTTGGGTGCCTGTATCTTTAAACATTTATTTCTGAGCCTATACATTCATTTTCAGAAGCAATAGCTGGCATAAGCTTACAGAAAGTATCAGTAAGAGGACAGTGAGCTCTGAAAAAACACTCATTACATCTTTACTTTCACTTTTGAAATATTAGCTTTGTTACATTAAAACTATATCTGAGTTATTTCTATCATTACATTTTTCTGTGTTGTCTTGGTTCCTAACATATCTCTTGTTCATCATACATGTCAAAAATAGGACTGACTAACAAAGTGAACATGACAGAGAATAGGACACTTGAGAAAAATGTTAGTAAAAATCTTTCACCTACCTTCATGTACATTGCCCAGTGAAGTCAGAACCATGTTAAAATATGAAGCTATTTTTATTTGCTATATATTCTAATTATTTATGATTTGAGGTTTCATCTTACCCTTGCCCCCCTTAATTCTCCTAGCAAATAAGTGGAAGGCAATACCATTCATTGAAAGCCTTTTGGCTTAGTTCTGTAGAGTGTCTGGAAGGGTATGGACAGAATGAGTGACAGATGTGAAAAGTTTTCTGTTTTTGAGCACTTAGAGACACCCTTAGAAACACATTATTACTTCCTTGTGGTGACTATTTGATAACTACCTTCCATGAGCATGAAATGAGCTGGGACAATTAGGGCAGTTGGAAGAATGGGAATCAGTGTCCTCCTTTAAACAAGTTGTCTAATAATGGAGATAAAATCTATTCATGCTATTATGTGTTGTGGAATAGAAATCAATGATAGATGTGTAAGATGTGATAGTTACTGACAGGAGGTAGATAAATTAATCTTTTGGAGAGTGTGTAGTGAGGGGAGTTATTGGAATTACCCAGAATCCTCCCTAGAACTGTCACTGAGTCAGCCATATCTGCATTTGCACTGTACCCACTTGGGTACAGATGCATCTCACAACTTTATTGTCTTTCTGTTTTGTTTTGTTTTGCTCCATATAAATTGTTCTTCCTATGTTTTTCTTGTGCTTGATATAACCACCACCATGCACTAAGATGGAAAGATTGGCATATGAGAAGAACAGTCTACCTTTCTCAAAAAGCAGCCTGTAACCCCACACTGGTATTCCTGACAGGCACAAGCACACTGGAAGTCTGTGCTTCCATCTGATGGATAAGTCATCACCCCATGAACAGAGGACCTGATTCAAAAACTTTAATGAGTCATTTTCTCTGCACTTGAGATGAGCATCACTGAAGATTCCTTCAGTCTTCACCTTGGTGCTGCCGTCAATCTTCACTTCTGTTCTCACTAGCTAGCACAGGTATTCAATAGGAAATAGGGAAAGGCCTCACTGGGGATTTACCCACTCAATGCAAGTTGTTACAGATGCTTTACATGTGAATATAAGTAATTCCCAAATGTCATTTTTAAATTTAAAGAGGATTCTAATGGTGTGACATATTTAGCAATAATATAAATAAAAGGGAACTGTATGAAAGTGATCAGCTTTGGTATTACTAACAGGCTTTCAGGTTTGAAACATATGACTCTTAACCTTTTAGGACAGAGTAGTAGCATTCAGTCTACCTAGTCAGCAACCAGTCAGAACACTTTAAAAGTTATTGCTCTGCAAGTCTCTTCATTTGTGGTGACATGCTAGGTTTTTGTAGAATAGCTATGTATATTGAAAGATCCCAAATAAATAAAAAAAAGGCTCACTGTCACCCCAGACATGGTCATTTGGTTATTTTACAAATTACATGCATGAGGAGTGGTGCTTCTGTAGCTGTCTCCTAGAGGACAGAATTTCCTTACTGTAGATTATGTGGCTATTTCACTCAACAGCACCTGAGCTCACAGACTGCTGTGGTAATTAGTAGCTAAAGGCCACCTGTCTGTAGAAGTCCCTTACATTTCAACCATGAAAATGAGAAACAAAGCCTGCAAATAAAAGATACAGTTTTTATAATGGCAAAGAAAAAGATAAATCAACTCATTTCTTCTCTGTTTTCCCCAGGAAATTGAATTTAGCAGCCTGGACAAGGCGGAGTTTTCAGAGCACTAGCCTGATGTCAAGCCTATGGAAGTTCTTATTATTAGAATGGTTAGAGAACATTCATGCCTCAGTGGACTGTGTCTGTTCTGAGAGATGGGGCATAGAGCTTGTTCAGTCATCCTCTTTTCCATTATTATTTCCATTCAGTCACAAATATTAAGTTTGGTGCACCTCTTAACATGTGCCTAACAATTGATGTGCTCATGTGTACTCTGTTTAGGAAAAATATCCCCATGCTTTCCCACAGAGTATCTTTTTGGAGTGTGAAGACTAATACCATATAACCTGGCTTCCAAACCAGAAACCCAGTTTATGATACTGAGGAAAAAGCAGATAAGATCATTGATTTTTTTTTTTTTATAAGAAACTATAAGGAAAATGAAGTAAAATGCCTCAGGAAAACTTAACAAAACTGTTTCTAATTCCTTTATTTTTCTGCATGAAAAAAAGATCGAAACACTGTTAACTTTAAATAAAGATTTATTTTTATTTTGTATATCAACTGCATTGTTTTCCATACAGAATGCAGAGTTACAATGGGCCTGTGGCTATGAGATATTGGACACAATGTTCTAAGGGTAACCTCAAATTACTGCTTTTGGAGTACATGAAATATCCTGACATTAGAATGACATCAGAGAGTGAAGTGCTGCTACACTGAGATATCTGACACAAACATTAGGTCTCTACATGGACACAAACATTAAGTTTTTTTTTGGATTTGCAGCAAGTCAGACAAAAGCAAAGAGAATGATAAAATCAAAGAAGAACTGTACCTTGAATTTGTAGCAATGGATATGAAGCAAATGTCTTCAAAGTTAGTGACCAGCCTCTACCTTCTTTGTTTAGTTACAAGGGGAAATACGTTTCTTTTAATGCAAGGAATTTTTTTTTTTTAAAATCTAAAGTACGTGAGAACATACTTGCCAAAAAAAAAAAAAAAATCTCAATAGGGAAGAAAAATGTTTCATACTTTTAATGTAACAGACTCTAAGTTAATCACAACGTACTACAAAATCCTTCAACTCTGGTTTTTGAAAATATTTACTTGATCTAGTTGTTGCATCCAAAACACATACATTGCCCGGACCCGCGGGACTGAACACGGGAGACCACCTACGAGAGAGAATGAAGGGAAGGGAGATGCGAAGAAGGCAGCAAGACAAATGGGAGCCTTTTCTTTTTTTTTTTTTTTTTTTTCTTCTTTATTTTGTATTTATCAAAAAAAAACAGTAAAAAGAATTTAAAATTCAGAAGAGTTAACAATAACTATACAGAGGATAAGAATCATAAGCATGGCTTATCAAGTGTAGAAATACAAATAAGATTGCTACACATATATTTTCTTTGTGTTTAGCTTTCCCTATATATCCTTATTCAAGGTCTCTTCCCCCTCCCAACACATCTGGTCATTTTTCTTCTCTACAACTGCCCATCCCCTCCCTGGGCAGGGAGCAGACAGTCCTATGGTCCCACTGACCCAACAATGCTCAGATCAGTCTCCACTTCTGGCCAAATCCAGTTCTTTCCCCCCTCCCTCAAGAGTGAGTCAGGTGTTCCTATAGTTGGACTGGGGTTTGAAGGGTCAGTCCAGGGTATTTCTGATCCCAAGCTGTTCGGTGGTTGTGGTTTGCTGATTGGGCATGTTTGGCTTTTTTTCTTGTTTGTTTGTTTAGAGACCACTAGTGAGTGAGTACAT